>JAJIRX010000279.1:0-90104 GCA_023853785.1 Psilocybe azurescens | reverse complement strand
TACTCACTATGCCGCCAGTTCAGCGCATCCGTTGAGTGTCGAACCGTATAACTCGACGGGCTGGGTAGTGAGAGGAGGGGAGAATGGATGGGAAGCACAGCTGGTGTGCTGGCAGCAGGTTCTAAGCACCGTGAGGCAGTGCGGGAATTGTGAAGGTGAGCGTAGTCCGTATGACAAGAGCAAGCGTTGGCACTCACTCATCGAGATCTTGGTTAGCTGGTGACATCTGGGAGCGATGTCCAGCAATGAGGGCAGGGGTGGGCCTGTGAAGCTGTGGAGATTGCGTCAGAGAGAGAGGAGATTGCGTCGAGAGAGATCACAGCTAGCGGGAACAAAAGTGAGCACGGTTCATGTCGAACAAGTGCAGATCTTTACTACGCCGTAGCTCATTGAGCCTGGGGTTCCCGAGCAAGTCCAATAGTGAGGCGTGGAAAATGCTCTCAGTTTGGTCCAGTACTTTACAGTGCCCCACGGGTACCGGTCGGAACCACTTGGACCCAGTCGGAACCGGTCGGAATCCGATCGGAATCCACTCGGACCGGAACCGGTCGGAATCCGGTCGGAATTTCTCATAATGTACTTAATCAGTGTATAATACAATGCTTAGTCAGCATTACATAATAATTGCTTACATAAGCTTATAATAATGTATTGAAATCATATGATATAGTCTGCTTAGTCAGTATTACATAATATTTCTTACATAAGCTCTTAAGTAATCATTCAGATCACATGATATTTGTAATAAATGCGAAATTATAAAATGCACTCAACAGGAATTGAACCAACAGCTTCATATATATTAATTCTATACACACATTACCAACTACACTATTATTGCTTGTGGTATTATCAACATTTTATGAATTATATACTATTCTTTACAACACCCAATAATATATTCTGGCACTTCCTCTGAAGCTATACCCACATATTATATATCAAAATGATCATAAAATTGAGGGCAATGCATCTGTAATTACATCATCATCATAATATTATGTCAGCATGTTCAATATACAAAATACTGTAAATTTAAATATATATAGATATTGTAAACTACATTTTGCAACAAAATAGCACTCTGTTAGCTATATATTAATAGTGTTACAATAATAGAAATTAATGGAATACAAAGATTAATTTTATTCAAGACATTTAGATTATATAAGCACAGATTTATATGAAAATAGGTATTTCTTTATTAGAAAATTTTTAATTTTATATAACTATTACATAAACATATTCTCCTAAATTTTACAATTCTAACAATACCAAATTTGTCACAAACTGTTGAGATCTATGTATACTTTTGTATTATTACTTGGTGAGCTGTAAATAGTATGCTGACATAATATAGTTCCGCTTGGTACCACTCGGATTCCACTCGGAATTGGGTCTAATTGGGTTTCAAATTTGATGAATTCCACTTGGATTCCAGTCGGATTCCGGTCGGATTCTGATCGGATTTTGGTCGGACTTGTTAACAGTGGAACCGGTCGGTACCGGTGGTTCCGATCGAATCCAGTCGGAATCCGGTCGGAAAAATTTGGACATTTTACTGCTAATTTGGCAGGGACACTGCCAAATAAAATTCCGGTCGGAACCGGTCGGATTCCGACCGGTTCCGATCGGTACCTGTGGGGAGTGTAAAGACCTCCGATGGAGAGCGCTCAGGCGATGAAACACGGGTCAGAGAGTGGGAGAAAAGGGTGATGGACCCGGAGGCGTTAGGCAGAAAGCGAATGGAAAAGTGGAATGGAGAACTGAGGTGCGCTGGCTCTCTTTTTATAACATTCCGTACTGCATGTATCCGCATCTGAATGCCAGAAATTTGCATGGTTTCAGGGGGAAATGTGTGAATGGACCAACAAGCGCTAAGCGAGAGTTTGGGTGTCAATGACATGGATGAATGGTCTCTCCTCCCACTCGCATCCCCACCTGTGCATCAGATTTCGAGATTCAACATTCAAATTCTTCATCATTGAATCTGTTTTTTGTTTCTCTACTGTACTGGAGTCGTTGAGAGAGTCACTAGCTATTGTGCGTTCACTGTAGAGACTTACAATGAAGCTGATCTCACTCAATATAGTCAAAAATGCTTTGACAATTGGTTTCTTCTTTGTATCCTCAAACTCCCTCTACTCTGCATGCCCCAATTGCTTTTTGCCTGGATCCGTGGAATCACTATTATCCGAGCAGGATGTGTAATGGAGTCTAGCAATTCGAGAAGGGACAGTATGAATAGGAGAATACAATGTCATATCGAGCAGTAATGTGAGTGCCGTTTGAACAGTCTTCTACATTGCACTGACTATTCTACCTTGCATCCTGACAGATTTAGACCCTGCTGTAACTCCATGATGGGATAATTTAATTGGGCCCAAAAGAAACAAAGGTTTGGAATGGGATAACGGAGTGAATTGGGGATGGAGGACTATATGGACATGTGGGGTTCTCGTTCGTTGTCCTTGTTGATACACAATTAAATTTATTGGTCAAGCTATTATGGGAGGCAGTACTAGCTACTAGATTTGAATCAACTCTTGTATCTCAGCTGGTTTGTGTCAATCGATGATTTGGTTGAACCACTTGGATGTGCAATAGAGCACCGACAGTTAGCCTATGGATACGCAAGTCTTGCTCTTGCATTCAACACTCTGCGTTACATCCAGACGGATTTAGACTTTATGTAATGTTGTGATGGGAAGATATATTCAGGCCCAAAGGAAACAAAAGTTTGGAATGGAAGAATGGAAGAACGAAGTGAATTAGGGATGGAAGAGGATATTGGCATGTGATGGTACAAGTTTGTCGTGCCATTGACTCCAATCCCATATCTCTTACACATTCAACAAAGGTGAATATTGGCTGAATGGTATTACAATGGAATACATTTACTGTGTCTTATTGATCCACACTGACATCTCGAACTGTTTGTACGTGAAATACAGTGTTTGGACTGAACATGTGGTATTTCAAAGACACTCAGAGCCTCATCTCCGACCATTCCAAGCTCTTGGTGCCTGACGAATGTCGCAGTCAAATTACAGATTAATAATACTGATAGCTAGTTGAAAACAAGGTCCCTCACATTGTTCACGCAGTACAGCTGGCAAGGTCAATATGTACTCTCGCTTTTCAGTCCATCCCATCCTCTTGTTAATATTACTCAACTACCTCCCTGCATCTATACTGACAGGTCCCTTGATCGGGTATACGTATGATGGCATAATACATTGAGCCGTAAGCGACGCCGTTTGGAAACGAGAGCTAGGGTGAAAGGGGGATGGAGGACTAGAAGATAATATGGTACTGACTCGATGTCAGTGGGACATTTGAGTATTCTTCTTGTAGTGTCGTATTCTGCAAGATTGGGTACTAATAATACATATAAGTAACTTTAACGATTTTATAATGCCGTTCAACTTAGATTCCTATGAAAACAACGTGAAGATAGCTAAGGCGCTTAAATGAACGCGAGTTACTCATCTATGTCTTCATCAAACTAAACTCTTTAAAATCAACTTCAAGAGCCACAATACGCTTAGCAGGCTTGTATTACACCATCTCCAAGTCTCTAGCTCTCAATTACCCTGAATATGCAAGATTACCCAGAAAACCAAGGTTCACCATCCTGTTCTTCCATTTTGACGCCACATATACAACCGTGTCTGTCTACTTTACATCCTCACTAACACTAGCATAGACATTATGCTGAGATGATGAGATATTGGCCTGAGATTGCAGTGGAAACGGCGTTTGGCAACGAGAAGAATTGGGAAATGGGGTTGGAGGAGAACATCGAGATTCCTTTGTTTTCATTGACTCATCCAAATGTGAACCCATTGTTCCCTGTGATCGTATGTATGTATCATATGTGGGGTGCTATGCTATAAATGCATCACAGTGAAGTTCCAATGTTCAATGACTTGAACTCCAGTGTATTTGGATTGGTTAATGTTTGTGCAACTAACATGAACAGTGCAGGAAGGTGTTATACAACACTGAACACTGGACACCAAATGTTCCTGCTCTGACTGGCTCAACCCATGTTCACAGATTATATACCTTGTCATGTACATCAATCCCGAAGAACTGACGACATAAAATTTCAATGCAAGGTCCAAAAGCCTTCCATTCAATGTAGATGTCTGTCTTCCCGGACGTTTTCAGTCTGTGAACGCTGTTACGACAAGTCTTTTTTCTTTTCCCTTTCTCTTTTCTTTTCTTTTTCTTTTCCTTTTCTTTGTCATCCTTCACATCATTGATACAGCATCGTCTGCTCTGATGAACTTTGTTTTCTATCATTCTACAAACTCCATCATATCTCTGATGGACTTTCACTTCCATCTTTTATGATACATCTTTTGATGAACGCTTTGATCTGTTTCCTTTCACTTCCATCTTTTATGATACATCTTTTGATGAACGTTTGATCTGTTTCCTTTCACTTCCATCTTTTATGATACATCTTTTGATGAACGCTTGATCTGTTTCCTTTCACTTCCATCTTTTATGATACATCTTTCGATGAACAATTGATCTGTTTCCTTTCACTTCCATCTTTTATGATACATCTTTCGATGAACAATTGATCTGTTTCCTCTATTCTTATATACATCTGCTGATGAACATTCAAACTCGTTTCAACTTCCTGTACAGTTCATAGTATTTATACTAGGAAGGATCCATTGTATTCTTTAGCTAGTTCTTGAGAATCTAACCTCCTCTTACTTGACACCGCTTGGAACTCGCTGTTCTTGACTACTTGACTGTCGGCTTTATCCACGCACGTGAATATAAGCTTGAAGTTGTAACAAAAGAACTAGCTCATCTACGAATCTCGCCCCGCCTCCCCAGCAGACGCAGACCTCTGAAACCAAACGTAAACACGGCACCACCGAAAGGCGGAATTCCCGCTACCGACAGCTCAGAAGAAGGAACCCTGACACGAAATTGGCAGACACCGAACCCGTCCAGACAAAGCTCTGAAGATATCAACCTAGGCAACGTAAGACCTATCAAACTCACTATACGACTTATTATCAACCCTGGCGATAGATCAAGAAGAACAAGACACAGACATGGTCGAAACAAACGGAAAGAAAGAAATCTCAATCAACAAACCCACTGTATTCGATGGAGACAGGACGAAATCCAGGTCTTTCATGCAAGACTGCTACCTCTACATGGACATAAACGATGACGCCTACAACACAGACAAGAAGAAAATTGCCTTCATTTTATCATTTTGCATGGAAGGAGGAGCAAAACTATGGAAGGAACAGTACTTGACCTCGAGGACGAAAGGAACTAGTCCCAACCAAACCCTCGAATGGGACACCCTCGGAACATTTCTAAAAATTCCACGACGCATTCACTCCAGTGGATGAAACCAGATCAGCCATGAACGACATAAAACGACTTAGGCAAAAACCCAACGGAAGGGTGGAAGACATCATCAACAAATTCAAGTTGTTGGTAGGACAAGCCAACCTAGGAACAGAATCAGAATCAGACCATGCCCATCTCATAGGATTATTCCAAAATGCATCACGCCTCAACTCGCCGACAGGATCCTGTACTCCGAAGACCTTCCAAAAACAATCCAAGGCTGGTACAAAAGGCGCCTGTTTCAGGTGCAAACAACGAGGACATCTATCCAGAGATTGCCCACAGAAAGGACCAACAAACCAGAACAGAACCCAAGGACAACCCAGCAAGAAGTGGACCCCAAAGGAACTCCATGCCCATATCAGGAGCCTGAACAAGGACAAAAAGACGAACTCGCAGACCTCATGGTTAAAACAGGATTTGAAGAGAAAGAAGAAAAGGATTTTTAAAGTGGAGAAACAGGACGACGTCTGTCTCTCCTTATCTGAAGATACAATCTGTACTTATGGCAACAATCAAGAATAAAACTATGCTTTTACCAGTTTCATTCCCCACCAAGAAACAGAATGGCTCACAAATTGTCGAAACCTCTGCGCTCTTAGACTCAGGGAGCAGGAGGGAAGTTCATTGACCAGAACTATGCACAAAAACTTGGACTCAGAACCCAACCCTTGGAAAAACCGATCCGGGTTTATAACATAGACGGAACCCCAAACAAGAAAGGAACCATCTCGTCATTTGTAGACCTGGACCTAAAGGTTGGAAACCGGAACCATCGGGAACAATTACTGGTCTCTGGGCTAGGAAAACAGAAAATTATTTTAGGATTCCCTTGGCTACAGGAAAAGAATCCAGGAATCAACTGGCAGAACGGACAGATAACTTGGAAACCACGTCAAGGGCCTACAATAAATCAAACCACCATTGAAGAAGAAACAGACAAACGAACACCAACAATCGAGACTACCCACCTATTGGAGGGAATTCAAATCGTTAGTCATCCAATATATTGGGGATGCAAACGAAGACGAAATAAAAGAAACTTGGCTTAACACCAAAATCACGACCTCACAGACGCTGGCCCAACAATATGAACCAGAGAAACCGACAAGACCTCTCCAAGAAATCGTTCCCCCAGAATATCAATCATATATGGACCTTTTCGATAAACAAGCGGCAGACCGATTCCCGGAACCAAGACCATGGGACCATAAAATTGGGTTAAAAGAAGAATTCATACCAAAGAAATTCAAGGCATACAATATCACACCGGCAGAACAAACAGAACTGAACACCTGGACAAAGGAACAATTGGACAAAGGATACATTCGACCCTCGGAATCACCTATGGCATCTCCCTTCTTCTTCGTGATCAAAGAAAGATGGAAAGCTTAGACCTTGTCAAGACTACAGGTATCTGAACGACTGGACGATCAAGAACGCTTACCCACTACCACGGATTACAGAACTTATGGACAAATTGAAAGGCGCAAAATTCTTCACCAAACTAGATATCCGATGGGGCTACAACAACATCAGGATAAAAGAAGGTGATCAATGGAAAGCAGCATTCAAAAAAACCAACCGAGGACTTTTCGAACCAACTGTAATGTTCTTTGGCATGTGCAATTCCCCAGCAACCTTCCAATCCATGATGGACTCAATCTTTGAAGACATGATATCACAATACTTTGTAATCATCTATATGGACGACATTCTAATCTTTGCGAAAGATCGAGGGGAATTGGAAAAATACACCAAAATGGTTCTACAACGACTCCGAGAAAACGATCTCTATCTCAAACTGGAAAATGCTCTTTGCTCAAGGAAAAGTGGAATATCTCGGAATGATTGTTGAAGCAGGAACAATCTCTATGGATCCAACAAAACTCAAAGGAATTCAAGACTGGCCAGCACCTACTACTCTCAAACAAGTCCGATCGTTCCTGGGCTTTGGGAACTTCTACCAAAATTCATCCGGAAATTCTCTGAAGTAGCTCGACCTCTAAATGAACTCCTGAAGAAAGACAAAGGATTTCTATGGAATGACACAACTCAAGCTGCCTTTGATGAACTGGAAGAAACGATTCACAGAAGAACCGGTACTCTTGATGCCCGACCCTGCCAAACCATTTCAAATTGAATCTGATGCTTCAAAATATGCCTCCGGAGCAGTCCTTACTCAACTGGATGGAAATGGCAAAAGACACCCATGCGCATTTATATCAAGAACGTTCTCTCCAACCGAAAGAAACTACGAAATCTACGACAGGGAATTACTGGGAATAATCAGATCATTACAGGAATGGAGACACTACATCCAAGGATCAGAACACATGACTACGGTATATTCAGATCACAAGAATTTGACATATTTCAGATCAGCCCAAAATCTAAACCGACGACAGGCGCGCTGGTCTCTGTATGTCTCAGAATTCAATCTGAAGTTGGTACATCTACCTGGAAACAAAATGATTCAATCCGATACCCTTTCAAGACACCCCGATTTCACCCCAGAAGAAGACCACGACAATGAAAACATCACCTTACTTCCAGAAAAGCTTTTCATTGACTTAATTGACGCCGAGTTACAGGAAAGAATTGCCAATGCAAACGAACTGGACCACAACGCAGCAGAAGCAATGAAAACCCTATTAGAAGGAGGACCACCAAATACACGGCACGACCTCAGAGAATGGAAAACAGAGAACGTGAACGGCAAAACTATCTTATACTACCAAGGACAAGCCTACATTCCAAAAGATCAAACCCCACGGAAAGACATAGTCAAATCATATCACGACCCTATCTCAGCCGGACACCCTGGAGAATTAGAAACATTCAATTCGGTAAAACAACACTACTGGTGGCCAGGATTACGATCATTTGTCAAGCAATACGTAAAAGAATGTGCCGCCTGCCAACAGTTCAAAATAAATCGACATCCCTCTAACCCATCATTCATACCGATACCTGGACCAAAGTCAGCCTGACCCTTTGCAGACAGTGCTATGGACTTCCTTACAGACCTTCCACTGATCCTGGACAAGCAAGGAGAAGTTGAATTTGATGTGATTCTAAGCATCACCGATCACGGGAACACAAAAGGACTTATCCTTATTCCATGCCGAATGAAAGGACTGGATGCCGAAAAGACTGGCAAACTCTTACTGGACAATCTCTACAAAAGGTTTGGACTACCAGACAGCCTCACATCAGATCGAGACCCCAGATTTGCCGCTGAATCATTCAAAGAGCTAATGAAACTCCTTGGAGTAAAATCGAAATTTTCAACTGCTTATCACCCTCAAACGGACGGAACAACAGAACGATATAACCAAGAGATCGAAGCCTATCTATCCATATACTGCTCGTCTCACCCAGAAGACTGGCACGAACGACTTGGGACCCTCGAATTCACTCACAATAACCAAAGACATGCGGACAGACAGAGAACACCATTCAAATTAATTCTTGGATACTCCCCCATTGCAATTTCCCACTGCATTCGAACACACCAAGTTTCCTTCAGTAGAAGAAAGACTGAAGTATCTTCGAAAGGATCGAGAAGAAGCCCTAGCAGCCCACGAACTAGCCCGGACAAGGATGGCTGAAAGGAAAAACTCAAACTTCACACCGTTCATCCAAGGACAAAGAGTTTGGCTAGAAGCGACAAATTTACAGATGAATTATCACAAGAAAATGGCACCAAAACGAGAAGGACCCTTCAAGATCAAAGAAGTCTTAGGACCCCTAACTTATCGACTGGAACTCCCCAAAGGATGGCTCATTCACAATGTATTCCATGCGACACTTCTTAATCCATACCATGAGACCGAAACACATGGACCCAATTTCATTCGACCGCCACCAGAGATATTAAACGAAGAAGAACATTGGGAAATAGAGACGATTCTCAAACATCGAAAAAGAGGAAGAGGATACCAATACTACGTCAAATGGAAGGACTATCCGATCACCGAAGCAACGTGGGAACCGGCCGGTCTTTGAAGAAACCGGTAACAAAATCTTACAGACTTACCGAACATGTCACAAGCTGTAAAAAGACCACCAACTACACAAACTTTGATCATCCCTACCATCCTGATGCCTCACTTTCTCCGACGCATCACCCCTTCCTTCACTCGAAACTCTGAAACGAACCAACTCGAAACTCCCATCTTCGATACCCCTTTAACCGAACAAACCGTAGAAGAACTCGAGACGCTGCGAAGAGAAATTCTCACCAAATACAACAAGACGATCGATCAGAAGGAGATGGCAAACCAGAACCATTGCCTGGCTGCTGCTAAACTGGCCCACCACCAAGCCAGATCTTTACGCCTCAAACTAAATAGGGTCGAACAAGAGCTCTATCGACGCCTTCCATTAATTGCCAAAGCGGTTAAAAGGCCAAGTCGTTCTATCTCTGAACCATACCCCAACTACCAAAGCAACACAACATGTCTTTCATCGATACCCCTGCCGCTTCTTCCTCTTCTACACCTGCCAACTCACGTCTACAAGGCAAACGACCTGCCGTGCCTCGTTACGCTCAAACACTTTCAACATTTGAAGCCCTAGACCTCTTCACCGACGACGCCGGAATCGCAAACACCACAGGTGAACCATATGGAAACTAATGAACTCGTACAAGTAATAGACTTCACTCCTTCTGAGGCATAAGGAGTGTAGTATGGGGGTAATGTTACGACAAGTCTTTTCTTTTCCCTTTCTCTTTTCTTTTCTTTTCTTTTCCTTTTCTTTGTCATCCTTCACATCATTGATACAGCATCGTCTGCTCTGATGAACTTTGTTTTCTATCATTCTACAAAACTCCATCATATCTCTGATGGACTTTCACTTCCATCTTTTATGATACATCTTTTGATGAACGTTTGATCTGTTTCCTTTCACTTCCATCTTTTATGATACATCTTTTGATGAACGTTTGATCTGTTTCCTTTCACTTCCATCTTTTATGATACATCTTTCGATGAACAATTGATCTGTTTCCTCTATTCTTATATACATCTGCTGATGAACATTCAAACTCGTTTCAACTTGCTGTACAGTTCATAGTATTTATACTAGGAAGGATCCATTGTATTCTTTAGCTAGTTCTTGAGAATCTAACCTCCTCTTACTTAACACCGCTTGGAACTCGCTGTTCTTGACTACTTGACTGTCGGCTTTATCCACGCACGTGAATATAAGCTTGAAGTCGTAACAACGCAAACTCACGTTTACATTATCCAATTCAATGACATCTTGTCTACTATATCCTAATTAAGATGTAAGCAAGGTGAAATGAGTAGGAAGTCAACGGAGAGTTTAGAAAGCATAAGAAACAGAGAAGAGAGGATGGAAGAGCTGTATGCTGGCATCGAAGTGTAAGTACCTTAAGACTTTCACAACAGTCTACAGAGACACAGACTGTGCTTAAGGAGCAGTCCTATCAAAATATTGGTGTATTTAATCCATAATTTGGAGGAAACTACAGTGTGGACAGGATATTGATTGACTAAAGACGGTGCTTAATAGATGGCCACTGCAAAGTATTACTCGATAACGTTGAGCCCAAGTCTTTTTCTCTGACAGAACTATTTTGTGAACTTAAACTCCGCACTGGATCACTGGACCTAAGAAATGACTGTACCGGATCCTGGTAAAATATTGGTAAATCGTGTATTCACATTAACCCAAAAATTTCTCTGTTCTGACTCAACTTAGGTTTACAATACCCAGTTCTCTGACATTTTGACTAACATATCTCCAAATAGACTGACAGCAAGATATACTTATTGGGCATGAAACGAAGCAAGCACTTGAATAAGCTAGAAATGGAGAAGAAGGCATGGAGGAGATGGATGCTGGCATTGGTCGGCAGCTACCCTGAGAATTACACACCACTTGATAGGGACTCAAGGCTGTCTCCCATCTCAGATACACTTTTATAACAATAAATGTGGTACGTAATTCCTCAATTTTGTGGGATATACGTGGAAAGACAGGGTGGAACTCCGAACAAACAAAGTACCAAATGATCAAAGTGGATTTCGGTGTACGTATTAATTAACTTGCATCCCTATAGCTCAGCCTCGCTTTACTACCACAGCTCTTCATAGTATTATGCTTATGGCATGTAAGTTCCATAAACAGATTACTCATTCTAAATTTGCAGGTGAACAAAACAGTGAGCTGGAGGAGACGGTGTTGATTATGTGTGTGTACATCTGCGTGTCGTATTGACCCTTCATTCGTGTTTCTTGGGGTTTTGAATATAAATTAACCGTTGAAGATATGATCATATGTCGGCTTGAATGTGTTGTTCAGCATTCAAGATAAATTACTCATGATACAGATTCTATGTGACCCGGATCAAGCCCAACCTGCTCACTAACGATATATGCAAAATGCAAGAAAAAACACCTGCGTGATTTGTCCATGAATGTTATCAAAATGAATGGAATATCTGCTGAATTGGTGGCATTACATGATCTACTTGCTTATCAAAATTATATTGATTTTGCAGATGGAGCATGTCGGGAGTAGCTATTGAACCGGGAATGGGGAAGCGCCTCGATATGTCCAATGTATTCAAGAGTTTTTGTGTGCATGTCATTGAAAAGACACTCAGACAGTAGTACTTCCTTGACCAAGCAAATTAGATTGAGCATTGAGTCATCCATTTAACGCCCCCATTAAGTTATAGAACAGTTTACAGGAGTGAGTACATGATCTTGACATTATGTACAAGTAATCTGTCTGGGCCAATATTGGCAAGTTAAACGGAGAATCACATTAAAAGACAATATGATGCACTTTGAACAGAAATGTAAAATTGATTGAAGATATGCGAGAGCTCTACGGGTCCAGGTTTAAGAATATCTCCTTTGACTAAACTCTGGCATCGGCTCACTGGATTCCATGTATCTGTGCTTTCTCTGCGTAGTAATGTGGCCAAATTAAATGAAAAATCTTCATCAGGTCGAACAGGCAGCTGTAGTTACATCTGCATTTTGGTTTCTCTGCTGAGATTGGTTCAGGTTTTTATCATGAAGGAGCAAATAGACTTGCCGGCATTAGCTGTCCCACACTACACATGCTCAAAGCTGGGGTTGGCGGCTCATCTCTTCCCTCTTGATTGTCAGATAACGATATCTAACAGGCTATATGCATCGTGTAAGTACTCTTTGACTCTGTGGATAGTGAGACGACTTACTACGAGTGCAAACAAGCGAGTGTAGACTGCCTTGGCAAATGGACAAATGAAATGAAAAGTGATCTCTTCCAATAGAGGCCTGATTAAACGCTGGGGAGCAGGGATGGTCGCCTGCTCACAGTGCTTTATCAGTATTTTTGGATTCAAAATGGTGAGTAACACATACTGACAGACATACTGTGGATGAGAAGAATCTACAGACATGGATAAGTACATGGTCATCAAAACCCAATGCACTAAGGAACATACTGTGAGTATGATGTGGGCCAACAAGAGTTTGAAAATGGTTTGAAGGTTGAAGGGGGCACGAATAACCATGGCGGTAGGTTGGAAGATAGAATGGGGAATAAGATACAAGTATTCAGACACCAACAGAATAGTTTTGTCAGAATGAACACGACATTTGTGTAAAGCCGGGGGTTTCTGCTTTCAAATGGAAAAATGGAGGTACATACATTCAAATCTTAACATATCTGATCATTACCAGTGCCTGTTGCTGGCTCAGCGCTGACTGCCTGCTGAGTCCACTCATTGTTGGTTTGTGCTAGATGCATGGGGATATGGAATTTGGCTGTTGTAGCAAAGTTTTGTGTTGTCAATGCAGGTGTATCTCATTCAATTAAATTCTAGATTAACATATTACTCACATAGAAATTATTACCATGCAAATCTGGCCACTCTATTTATATGTAGAGGACCAGAATGTGGTAAAGAACAATGAGGACCTCTGAGAGGTAAGATATGATCAGTCAGACATATGGAATTCAGGGATGAGTGCATAAGTCTTATTTTCTTATTTTCTTATTGCCGGAACTACTGAAGAAAAATTTAACTCCACAGCTTGTTTGACAACTTGTCAGGGAAACAATTTGTTAGTAATGATGCTACCAGACTGATCCTCCTGACAAGTTGTCAAACAAGCTTGTTGGATTCAATTCAGCATGGCCTGGGATATGTAAATGACCTTGAGTTTGAGTAAGGTGGCCATAGACCTGAGTTCTGAGAAACTAGCTGTAATAGCCTCATTTGAACAAGTTGGCTTCAGATGTTGAGCTTTGTGAGAACTTAGAAACCATTCTGAATTATCTCATTGAAATTTTGATTACTCAAGATCAGTGCAAGTGTAGCTTTGCAGCCAAGTTGAGTTGTGATGGACTCTGATCACATCAAAGAAAAATCATTCATCCAGGCAGATCAAAATGGAGCATACCTGTGTTAACTCAGCACTTGCGCAGGACCATGAATCAACAGTATAAGGTTTGAAACAGACCTGAAAACGTCAATAAAGAATAACTATCAGGTAAGCTGTTGATGGAAACATGGTATAAAAAGAGTACACAGCTGATGAGTATATCCCTAATTCTGCCATTTTCTATGACCCGTTATGCTGGTCATCCACCCGACATAATTTGGGGTGATATGCATATTGTCGTCGTCTGGAAAAACAGTGCCGGCATCGGCGACACTTTTATTTGGTATGTTTGTTATTTGTGCTGCAGGCAAACAATGGACTGAAATCAGCTTCCAGGACATTTGTCGCTTCTTGACTATTTGCTCACTCGCCCACTCAACTACAACATTGGTATGTTTTTGTTTTATTTGTTGCTTTGTTCTGTTCTTATGTTATGACTAGGATGTGCTATGTCGGAGTATTACATATCGCCCGGAAGATTTTCCTATGTTTCCAAGGTAGGTAACAGATGTTTTGTTGAGGGGCGACATCTGACATTGTTTTCCAGTTTGAAATGGAGGGATAGAAATGGAATTAATGGATATCTCAATGTTTGAATGGATAGGTATGGGATTCTGATCTTGATATGCGATTTATTCTGACAGATGTTGTTCAAGTGATGTTGTCTCTGCCACACCAATCGCAGCGTCTCTATGATCTCGTGCAAGATTATGGCTGTGGAAATCCACTGGACATCCATTGGACATGGCAAGTTACACTGCCAGGTTCGAACATCGGCATTGAGCAGGAATCCGAGGACTAGGAGGGCTAGAGACGACATATCAACGTCTGGCAATCAGGTATTTTACGATGCAGGTGTGTAGGTTTTGTTTATATCCACCATGTGCATTCTTCTGACTTGGACTCTGTAGGCCCCATTCGGGATCCCGGTTACGACCCGGTTTGATCTCGGTTTCCCGCCAAAATCGAAAAATTAACCAAACCTAACCAAACGGCCAATTTTGGCCGAAAACCTAACCAAATGTGCATTTGGCAACCCTCGGTTTGGGTTAGTCTGGTTGTCATAAATTGTCACATTCATTATCCCACCCTCCCACTCTGTTAAACACACTATCTTTAAATAATCTATAAATCTATATACCATATCTATCATGCTGAAAGCTGTAAATGACCCCTCTGTGCCTTGAGCTTCCTGGAATTTAAAATGTGACTCAATGCTCATTGAAAGCCTCAAAGCAGAAGCAAGATGGGAAGTAATAGCAGTTGAAATGACCCCATAAATTGCTCTAAGTAGGCATAGGGCTTCTTTTTTATGTTTTTGTTGATGGATTTGACGAGATGAAGGACTTTTATGAATTTTATTCTGATATTGTATGTTTACCATTGTCAGATGAGGGCTTAGAACCAATATAAAAGCAGTAAAAATGAAGAATGAGTGTTTACGAGTTCTTTTGGTTATACTTTGCACGTGATATTCTCACTTTGTTCGGCTTGGTTACTTCCGTGTTTCTTTTGCGGCACAGGGCTATAGCAATGCCTGTGGGAAAATCCCTTTCTTTCCTTCTCTTTCCTTTCCATATCATTGCTGCCTCCCCATTGTCCTTGGGGTATGTTTACTTGTTTTTCTGCATGATATTTCTTTTGGTTTGTTGTTAATTGTGTTGGTATGTAGTCTTACATAGTGTATATGCTTAGCTTTTCAGCTTTACTGTAGTTTAGTAGTTAGGGAACTGCACAGGTTATGCGCGAGTAAATGATGGGTTTTTAATGTTAATCAAATAGACAAAAATTTTATCCAATTTTTACAATTTATTTGATGCAAATCGGTTGAGAACTCACAAAGTTATGCCCTCTGCAAGTTTGGGGCACTAAGGTCCAGTGCTGGTCATGCAATGAACTCAACATTGATGGCGGGTATGCCAAATTTGGAAATTCGCCAAATAAGGTGATTGCAGCTCGGAAATCGTGATGTCACGGTATCAGTTTGCGTTGCTTTTGGCTCAAACTTGGTAGGAGTATAGCTCACTCGATTCCGCACCGATTTGCACAAAAATATTTGCAAAAAAAGGTAAAATTTGTCTCTACAAGCTAATTACATAAAAACCCATGAAAATCTATGGGTAACCCGTGCAGTTCCCTACCAATGACATTGAATCCAATCAATAATCTGCCTGATACTTTTGTAAGTTGACAGCTGCTGTGGCAATGGAGACTACAATCACAGGAAGATGAGAAATGGTAATGGTGTCAGCAGAGCTTGTGGTGTGTGAGGATACATCAGCTGTCTGTGAGTATGATGGGAATACATTAAGAGAACATGACTGACCTGCCAAAGTTCCAAGTGGTTTGACTTTCTCTGTGTATTCAGTGTTGTCTTGACCTGATTGACTTGGTCAATAATTTGGGTCAAGTCAATTGGTCAGGTCAATAAAGGTCAAGGGGTTGAAGTCACGCCACCACTATATTTTGATTATATCATTCTTAGTCTAAATGCAACTTTTAGCCTGCTTATTCAGTTGGTACCACAGACCCTTGATTATTAATTTACTCATTCTTATTGTTCCTCGCTTTGGTAACCCATAGCCAGTACTATACCTGACCCTGAACTTGGCCAATTATTTCCTGGAGTATCATGTAGTGGATGAAATTCATCGAACTTGGTACTGTTAGATAGCATTTTATTAGCTCTATAGCTTTGGCTAAGAATAAAATTGAAATTGTGGCTTGAATTATGGTTATGAGGCAAGGACTGCCTTAGTTTCATCATACATATGTCACTGTTTCCTTGTTCAAAAGTGACACCCCAAAATAGCCATCCACCCAGAGCCAGAATCGCCAATCCCCTCACCAAAAAATTAGGTATAAACACTCTGACAATGATGGCTCAGTCATGGAATTATGAAATATTCCTGCCATCACTGAAAATTTGTCTGAAAATATCTGACCATCCAGCACTTCATTCTCAAACAACAGATCTCATCTACATCTTGCAACTAGGCAATTTTGAGGTGATAATTAATAGGGCTTCAAAAATTCTGGTCAGTTAATTATGGGTAGAGCATTCTGTCTTGTATACAGCACTGGCACAAATTTTATTTGTAAATTTGCTTGAGCTATCGGCAGGTATTGCTAAAAACACCATATTTCCTCTACACAGAGGTCAGAAAGAATAACATAGTCAAATCCAAGTTAAAATTAACAAAAGTCAGAGAAAATTATTAGAATATTAAGCTAATATGAATCACCAAGTTTCAGATTTTTCTGTTCTTTATCACCTGAGATACAGGCATATTATTCTACAAGACCAAAATTGTCAGTGTTCTATTTTAAGATATCAGTTCAAAACGTAATGAACCAAACAAGATTTGAATTGAAATTGGGGCTGGCCAAGTTCTCTGTCAAGCATTATTTTAGGTCATCAGGATGAAAATATTCACTGAGGACTTTTTCAATGGACTAAAATTATGAAACTTCAAACTGAATACCTTGAGACATATTTGTACCAGCCAGGATTTTTTTTTTTACCTCAGGACCTCTCACTCTGGAACTATTTTATGTGCAACTTGAAATGGCCAACTTCAGGATCACATACAGTATCCCACAAATTTTATTGACTGGGTCTGACCCAAAATATTGACTTCCCCTTTTTTGACTGACCCATTGACTGACCAGGTCTAACTGGGTCAATGACAACACTGTGTGTATTGAGACAACAAAGCAGCCAATGCTGCAAAATATGAGTTACTATTCAATAGAATCTGATTATTGCATAATGAAACTCTTATCTTTAGTCTGAGTATTCTCTTGCTCAGTAGAAGACATTAAACATATAGATTTGTTTGAATTTGAAGCAGTATTAGAACAAGGATATATCAGTTGAGGAAGAAGAAGAAAAACTAAGCTTACTAAAGAATTTGATCCTCATTATTCACAACAGTTTTTGCATGCCCATCTGATAAACTTTATGTGCGCTTCAAATCTTGTTCTCTCAGTGATTTGGAGTTTGACTCTTTCTCTCTTATGCATACCAATTATTTACATCACTTTTGTTAATTCCTTTTAAAATTACTTTTCACTTATTAATTTTTATCTTTAGCAAAGATGTAAGATTCATAAAATATATCCCACCAAAGTAATTGTGATTTTCAGATGCACCTATGACTATCTCTTGTTCAACTCCTCAGTTGATCACCTGACTTGTTCTAGATTCAACAATTCACATGAATCCACTTGATCTTGCTAATGTCATGTGAATTTGCTGCAAGTAACCAGTAACTGGCTGACATGTTATTAAATTATCATGAATCATGATTATTAATAATATAATAACAATTATTATGATATATATTTTATTGCAAATTCAGGTGTTAAAAAAAATAAAAGAACTTGTTAATGCTGGGCAAAGCCTCAGCCCTCACCACAAGTATCTGATTAATCTAGAGGGCCATTTACACGTGTTACTCTGTGTGACCAGAATGTGACCAACTGATCAAAACTTGTCATGTCGGTTTGTGACAACCTTAACCCTAACCAAACCAACAGAAACCGACAAAAACTGGGATCCCGAATGGGGCCGTAGTAATTACGTTTGAATGAAATCGACGCGACTGCACAAAGTGATTGAAGGCCGGCCTCGTTTATCGCATCTGGGAGTGCATGCGCGTGCGGCGTCCTTGAACGCTTTCTTTTGTTCATTGGGCTGAAGCAAGTGTTGCTGCGACCCAACATATCGACTTCCTGCGAACTGTGAATTATAAGACAGGTTGTTAGCTCTATAAAGCGGCGGGTTCGCTATGATTGGTCAGAAAAGAATACAGCGCGGTGGTCATTGGACCATGTGTTTTGGCTGGACACGATGTATGGATTTCCTGCAAACCGAACATTCGTACAACTGGCCAGACAGACCTCAACTGATGGCAGTGGGAGACGAGATAGTGTGGAGAAGACGGGAATGGATGGGAAGACGAGTAGTGGTGATGGAGAATGCAGGATTGATTTGTACCGCCTCAGAGATGACTGGTGGAAGTGTAACGAAATGGTGGGTTCTTTTGGACTGTACCTGGTGTGTCTTGCTAACATGGTTCTTTAATTTAGCATTTTAGTGATGGTGGATACACACGGCTCCAGTAAGTGTTGAACTGGAGTCTCCCACCTTTCTTCACCATTCGCCGTATCCACATGATGTGTAGCTTCAAACAGAGCTGGTCACGATGCTCATGCTGCGCATCCAAAGTTGGAAGTCAAAGATGAAATATTGGCTCCGCTCGAACCACAAAAACACCCGGATTGCGGGTGTTGACTGAACGTATGGGCTTGGCGCAAACTGGAACATGCAGCGATCAAGGGGGGTGCCGGGATCGAAAACCCGGACCGGGGGTAGGAGGGGGAGTAGGCCCCAGGCCGCCAAATTTTTTGGAACCCTCTAGCACAGGGCCTCAGAACCTTGATTTTAGTGCGCTAGACTGCATTACAGAAGTACAAATGATGTTTCTTGGACTGAAACTCATGGAATAAAAGATCTGTACTGAGAATTGAATTTATTTTTGATTTATTTCACATTTATTGCTTATTATGGAAGGAAATTAATATTTTTGCTCAGCTAGCTAAGTCGTCCTTGTCCTCGTTGTGGTCCACTGGCTCATATATCATACCTCTCGCTATGGACTCATCACCTCAGGCATGTATTACAACACAGTACCATACTGATAAACAATATTGACATGGTATGCAGGAGAATGCACCCCGAATGGCCCCGTGCTTGACGTAGATGGGTTCGTTGTATGCCCAGAATGCGATACACGTGTTGACTGCAGCACCGGTGGGCTTAAAACTTTGATCAGCATCTAGGAAAGAGTCGTTGTCAGAACGCATTGGTGGTTTAATTGGAGGCTTGACTTACCGTTCAATGTTGTCAGTACCACCTTGGATGCGTAGGTCTCGAGCAACCGCCTCGGAACTGGGTTTGCGCAGCGTGCGAGGTATCAGGTCGAGGCAGAGGTGGAAAGCGTGTACGCCGTTGATGTCATATTACTAATAATTACTATATTTGGAAGTGTGCCTGATTACGTAAGGGGGAGGGTACCTAGAGTTGGCCTTAGAAAAAAATCGACCCCCGGTACTTTTTTCGATCCCGGCACCCCTTGGCAGCGATCGGATGCCAGTACAGCTTTGCTCTGACACGACATCGATTTCCGCAAACTGTAGAGCCTCAGGCTGACCTGAGGTTTAAGGTTTATCAGACCCTTACTCGGACACGACGTATGCCGTTTCTGCAAGCCATGGGAGCCTCCTACCTCATCTTCGCCATTCGCCGTGTCCACATCATGTGTAGCTTCAAGCAGAGCATGTCATCATGCTCTTGCTGCACATCCGAAGTTGGACATGACATATCAAAGTATTGACCCAACGTATCGGCTTGGCGCAAACGGTGGAACGTACAACGGTCAGAGGCCAATACACTCTTTCTCCGACACGACGTATCAATTTCGCGCAAACCGTTAAGCGTTGGACCGACCTGAGGTTTAATGTTTATCACGCCCTTACTCCGACACGACCAATTGCTTTTTCGCACAATATGAATATCTCTACCATCTTAGGATTTATCCAGTCTTTGCACACAAGTCACGAACCACGGTTAACTTGCAAAAATTCCCCTCGAACATTCTGGTAAGTCTCGGAGCTGATTTCGTTGGGTGGATTATACTGATTGTGCTCAACAGAAACTGTTGTATGTCGTAGTTGGTGCAGGTTCCTAGGGTTAGGGTTACGACATCGAAGGTATTTGTTCGTCTCGCAATTCATTCTTCTGGTATATTGACCGTTAAATTCTCGTAGAGCGTGCGGTACGGTACCCGTCAACTTTTGTAGGACGGTGGATGGATGTTGGGGAGGATTAGGGCTGTCAAGGAGCAGGGTTGATTTGGTTATAGCGAGGTACGGACGTTGTGTGGCCGTAGATAGACTGGTTATGCGCCTCATTACCCTTCGGGGGGGCTAACCTCTGCTCGAATATAACCAGAAGGTGTTAGAAGTCGCGAACTACGCTCTTTTTTCGTTTATTAATAGATTTTATTATCTCAACACACACAACCGACACTCAATCCAACAGAATATCAACAAAAAGACCGGCCAGCCGTCTTTCGCCAAACGCTTACTATTTCCTTTCCTCGACCATGAAATTGATTTGTAACAGGCTAAATAAGATACTACCGCGACCCATGACCAATCCTCGCAGTAGCGCCACTGAGTACGACTCTTTCAAGATTGTAGGATGTCAATTACGGGTACTCCGGCTTTGTTCCATCATGGTTCGGTGCTCGAAACACACCAATGCTGCCTCATGCACCAGCATATATAAGCTGCTATAGCCTATGAATTTCGAATCGTCTCGAATCCCCTCCATCATTTTTTCTGGACCCTAACTGCCTCAAAGATACCCAAACCCGCTCCAGGACGCACCGCACATCTATTGTGACGCCGAAAAATAATTACACCATGCCGATTGTTGAAATAACCTCGTGGGAGGCCACCGATGCCTACATCGCCGACCCCTCTATCTTCAAGCCAGTTGTTGAGGGAATTACAAAGTCAGATGGCTGTATCGGGTATGATATAATTCGTTGCTTGGGACAGAGCTTGTGTTCATAAAACCTCTTTGAATGCATCCTTGCAGAATACATTCAGGCTTAGCGGAGGAAGATAGAAAACGATTCCACAGCTTCATAGGTAAGGAACATCATAGAAGATACACTCACAATCCGCCGTGCAGATCTCAGGCTAATATTATTTGGATGTGCTCTGCAGTCTGGGAGACGCTAGAGCACCATAAAGCTTTAACCAGCCAGCCGTCTTTCACCGAGTGGCTCAAGATCATACAATCAGTAAAAGTCGGTGAGAGCAAAACGTACCACGTCGACTTCGTCAAGGACTTCACACCCGCTCTCCACCGCACCCACCACCGAGATCCTGGGGATGACGCTGAACGAAGGCAAGACCAAGGAGGATCTGTACAACATCCTGTCTACCATGGCCACAAAGATCGACGCTGGGAATGCCAAGTATGCTCCTGTGACATGGGGCCCAACCCTGGAGGATTCGAACAAATTTTACCTCACAATTGGGTGGGACAGCACGAAGGTTAGATTATTACCCGTTTGAGGTGGCTCCGATTGGCTAATGCTCGTATACACACCGTTTAGGCGCACATCGACTTCGTTAGCGATCCAGGCTTTTCACCACTGGTTGGAACTCTAAGAACAATCGCCACACTCGAAATGTTTCACTCGAGCCTTTCGAGCAGTGGATAGAAATATATCTCATGAGAGACATTGTGAAGAAACGATAAATTTTGAAATACAAATATGGGTAGCTGTTCGATGAAGTGCTCAGCATTGAAAATGATAAATTCCATGCCATTAAAGTATAAAAACAAATGGACCTAATGTCTATGCAAAATGAAGAAAAAGGTCAAAGAACAGAAGAGGGTGAAGTAACATTAACATCATGGCGCACATTACATCCTCTTATCTGCTGTTGCCGTCTTGCGCTTCGCTTGGCGAGCTTTCCTCTTCCCAGAAACTTTTCCAGTTCTCGTCTTCTTCTTGGGTTTAATAGTGGGTTTAGGGGCTTCGGTGGGTTCAGGCAATGCACCTCGAAGCCTTACTCGTCCGTCCTTCAGGGTTTCTGTGATAATGGGGCTCGCCGCGGGTCGAAATTTATGCTCTTTCGAGTATCTATGTTAAAAGAGTTAAATGACTTAAGTTAGAAACAGCGAGTGAAGAACACACCTAGATGCATGGATAACTTTAGGCTTCCTCTTTCCCTCCCACATAGACCTCCGCATCTGGTAGCCTAACCAGAACAAAAATACCAGGAATACAAGCAGTGCAAAACGTTTGAAACGGGAAGGCGCAGCCCGATTAAGTCGAGGATCGTCGTCGTCGTCGTCTGAGGGTGAGGGCGAGGTTTCGCGTGATGAAAGAAGTTCGGACTTCTCGTCTGCGTCAAATTCGTCTTCTTCGACATCGTTCTCTTCCTCATCGCCTGAGATATCGGCTGGTGTTTCTCGTCGTTGTCCGACATGGCTTGTGGAAGAGAGTAGATAAAGGGTCCGTTGACGACGTCACGCGTACCTCAGGGTCGGGAATCAAATCGGACATGTATTTCCACGGGATAAACCGATTCCACCTATTCGTCAGACCTTGCCTTGAAACCAACCCAGAACATAATGCCATAGTTGCGGGGTGAATATACGGTACGTAGTGATGTATACGTTTTATGTTTTAAGTCACTGTCATCGTCATCCATCTTGTCTGTTTCCCGGAAATATTACCCTCCTGCTCGACAAACCCCGCTTTTCGATACAATCGTTTGGCCGGACGCCAATTATCATTCACCAGGAGCAATGCAGTCCTTTTATTTATCCTCAAACTTTCTTCCGCGTCTTGGAATCCAACTGATGGGGCTTCCTTTATGACCTTCAAAGCACGATCAACCAGCATCCTTCCCACACCTCTACCACGAAACTCCGGCTGAACCCACATTCCTACTAATATATAGACATCGGTTTCGCCTGAAGCCTCTTCTTCAGCAAGGGATGGCGGATATGGACGCTCCTTCGGCAGCCACGCTAGCATTTCTGGACCATGAACCGACAGCGTCCCTATCGCGGATCCCGTGTCAACCAGTACCGCCACGAGCGTGCGTCTGCCTTCTGTATTGACACGCGAGCTCCAGGTGCGATCCGAAAGATTCGATTCACTTTCGTACGACGATGCAGCGACTTCCGGGTCGATAAGAAGAGCAGATAAGCGGATGGTCTTGTATAAGGCAGTATGTTCCTCGGAGGCTGGAGTGGGGATTTGGATGACCGTCCATCTGAGGTGGGTACTCATATCTTGTGAGTACAGTTATGTTCTACGAATTATCTTTTTCGAATGTAGGTGGGGTGTAAAATGGGATCGACAAACGTCTCACACTATCTATTATTTCACTTAGTCATGTGTCCATCAATATTTTTTTAGAAAGCTCGACTACTGACTCGACTGTACACATTCTGCTCTAAAGTCTACAAAACTGTGCTGGCCATCCATGTCGACGGTTTTTCTCCATGATCAACCACTCCCTGTTCCACAAAACCTGCCTTTCGATATAAATGCATAGCGTCATGCTGATCGTCGTGCACCAGAAGCAAAACAACCTTTTTCGTGTTTCCGACGGCGCATTCCTTGGCATGCTTGACGACTTCCAGCGCGCGGTCGACTAACATCCTCCCCACACCTTTGCCACGATACTCCGGCTGTACCCACATACCAACAAGCATATAAACATCCACCCTTCCCATTCTCTCCTCTTCTGCTATATGCTGCGGATACGGTGGATCCTGAGGGAGCCCTGCCAACATCTCCGGTCCCAACACAGATAGGGTTCCAATTGCAATTGCAGACTCTTCGATGCCAGTGACGTTGTCCTCGAGTACTGATGCTACTGACATGAGGGTACATCTCCCTTTGATGTTGACGCGCGAGATCCAAGTGCTGTCTGGGAAGCTATATTCTCTCTCATATGTCGACCCGAATGCTTCAGGGTTGGTTTGAAGACCCGACAGCCGAACGCGTTTGTACATTGCGATGTGGACATCTGAGGCTGGTGTGGGGATCTCAAAGACGGTTCGACGTTCGGAGTGTGTATTGGTCATACTCGTTCGGTCTTTGGTAGATGAGGATGTGAGGACAAATATGCAATACTGGATCAAGCTCTCAGTATCTTTCAAGTTATTGTCATTTACTGTGTATGACTCGACGTAACACCCGTTGTCGACGGAAAGCAATCCCGACTAGATCAAGCTTCAAGTTTAAGTTGGGTATTGCAGCTCTGTTAATTACAGGATGATCAGTACAGTTGAACCCTCATAGGCCCTACCTCTGATAACCCATAACCCGTCGTAACCCATAGAATGTCTTATCCAGTGGGCGAGGAAATTGTCCCATAACCCACAGTTCCGTAGTAACTCATAACTCGTACCTTTCTCATAGAAAAGCCCATAGGCCTGGCGCGGTTGTCAGTCGGTTGTCGGTGTCAAATATGCTTTTGGTTCGGAAATTGGTCGTTTAGGCATAGGAACACCATTTCGATGTGATTTTCACACGACTCATGGAGGACTCGTACACTGGCAAATATATTTTACTATTAGTTCCACAACATTTGATTCCAATTCAAGAACGAAAGGCTACCAAAACACATCCCATAACCTCTCATACCCATACCTTTCGCGTGGACAGCGAAAGGTATGTGTTATGGGGACTCAACTGTACAAGTTCCTCAGGGTTCCTCAGACGGAACGAAGCTTTTCGCCAGATTTTGCCCTCTCGATTTGAACTTTGAAGTCAATTTGAAGTCTAGTTTCCGCCGACCATTTTCCATGCGGCTCTGTCGGCAATCGGCAGATTGTATTGCATCAATCAGTCAATCAATCAATCAATCAATCAACGAACGCAATTGCCCTTGCGCCGGATGCTGCCGGATGGCTTTCGCTTCCCCGATTGGATTTTGGTTTCAAATTTGCATCGCCCTCTTCCCGGACATGCACTAGCAGCAAGCTCAACACAATACCCACCACCTCACTGAGCGCAGCGCTCGTCTCTGACGAGACCATGGCTCTTGTTACCTTAGGCACTGCATATGCGGCTCACGTACAACATTCTTATTATCCTAGAGATACGCTAGCATCAACTCAATTCTCCGACGACTCCCAGTTTACGGACAGGTCCATATGGAATATCATCTGGAGCTGTTTCGCCACGATCTTCGCATGCACATGGATCGCAGTTCACCAAAACATCCCAGCTCCGAACGACAGCGCTATACGGGTCTTTGGTCGACGCCTGGCTATCATGTTCAATCTGCTCATCGCGCCAGAAATGGTCATCGTGTGGACAACGCGGCAGTCCCTGGCGGCCTCAGATATTGTGAAACGGCACAAAGGTATGCGGTGTCTTTGTCTTTGTTTCGATACTAACTTGATTGACAAATTGAATTCCTTCATAGCGAAGGGTTGGACAAAACCCATGCATTCTTTCTCATAATGGGAGGATTCTCCTTGTACCAAGATGGCGTTCTTCTACGCACACTTGAAGCGCACGAAATGGAGAAACTAGAAGAGGAAGGAAAGATCGAGTGGCCGACGATCACAGAAGCGGAAATCAAGGACAAAAGTAAAGGCGATTTCTTCTCGAAAGGTGTTGTGGTCATGCAGACTACATGGTTCATCATCCAGTGCATCGTGAGGGGATCGAAGCGGATGGTCTTGACCGAGCTGGAGGTCGTCACTCTCGCTTTCGCAGCGCTTACAATGATCATTTACGCTTTATGGTGGCACAAACCCCTCGACGTTCAAGTTTCTGTCCCTGTTCATTTAAAAAGGGATGTTCAGCCGATCCCGATCCCAAACTGGAAGAGGAAAAGAGAAAGACTACATCGTCTCCTGTGGCTCCAGTAGGTGAAGATGATAATATCCAGACTTCGTTATTGGAGGCAGTTGAGCGGCCTGAAACACCGGTCGCTGTCGATGTCGTAACTCACCCTCAGACTTCGTTGTTGCTGTCTGAAACACCAATCACTCTGGATGTTGACGTCGAAGCCCAAGACACGTCCGAACGGTCGCAATTGGCGTCACCAGAGCCTATGCTAGATCCACCAGTTAGCCGTCCGTACCACGACCCCAGCCTATCTTTACCCCAACAATTTCGCGTGTATCTAAGGGCGAAACGGGAGGAGCTTGGTCTTATTGGCAGCATCTTATACGTGTTCACGATTCGCCCAGGCGTCATGTTCTTTGGTGCCTTCTACGATATGATGTTCTGTACCACTCTGGAGGGGAAGCGATATCGTGTACCAACGTTCTATGCCCCAGCAGTCGAGGACGATCCGATGAGCATCGTGCTGGCAATTCTTGTGGCTATAGTATTCGGAGGGCTTCACTGCGTCGCTTGGTCATTCGAGTTTCCTACGGTAATTGAGAAGTGGGCGTGGAGGGTATCGGCTGTCTTGGTATCCGGTCTCCCTCTCAGCATATCTTTTCTCTCCGTGCTGACGGCCTCAATGGGCAATGAAAACGCGGACGGCAACGGGGACGGCAAAGAGTACAGTTCTGCCCTGGTAAAGGTTATGGACAACGCTCTCATTGTAATTTTGTCTCTATCGACTTTGTTGTACATAGCTGCTCGTGGTATCCTTCTTATTTTGCCTCTCGTAGGTCTTCGAGCTCTACCTGCTGGAGCATACATCGATTTGAATTGGACCGCGTATCTTCCCCATGTTTGAACATCTAATCTTCATGCATATCACGAATTTCTTAACCGCTTTACTTTGGTTTTACTGCTGTATAGTTTAAATCACAAGTTATTACATGTATATCGTCCATAAATTTACCGTTCTGCGGCACGTTATAAGCTACATGACTGTCCTATTACACAAATCGATAAAAAGCGAATTAATAACGAAGTCGGGGTGCCTGAGAACGAGGATACACGTGATCTATTACGGTACTACTCGTGTCCGGGCCACTTATCGTTGTTGAGTTCTTTGTCTCCTACCACGTCTTTCAATAACCACAGAACGGCCCTACTTATGCTTCGTTACCAGCCGAACAGGCAGGATGGCTCAAATATGCGTGCAAACAGGTATATCACTCTGTGTATGACTGTCTGGACTAAGTCCTAACTGAGTGTGAACCCTTTAGCGCTCAGCCTCCTCCCTACTTTGACGGGCCATCGTACCAGCAACATCTCCCAAATTCTCCTCTTAGGCCCAATTACGGATCCCATACCGAGCGCAGTGGCCTTTTGCCGCAATCGTACGGGAACGCAAAGCCTTTGCATCGAAAGTTTGGAGCACTGATACTCCTACTGTCACTTTTCTCACTCGTGGGATTTGGATACATATTGAACGATTTTATCAATCAAGAGACACACGATCGCATTATCCGGGATGTCGCGCGTGAAGAACGTCAGCGCGCAGTCCGACGGGACGAATGGAACACAGAAGTTCACGACCATGAGGAGCGGCGAGTCAAGATGCACCAGGAGCGGAGAGAATGGGATCGCGAGGCGAAAGAAGGCTGATGAGAAGAGACGTCGAGAAGAGGAAGAAACTCGCCAGAGGGTGTCCATTGTATGGTCTGGTCTGCAACCATCCCATTGCTTGCGGTACGGAGTGAGAGTATACCGCTACTTTGACGAATGTTCCAGTCGGTTTCAACGCAATCAGCGAGTGTCACATCAAACCAATTGAGATCCATGGAAGGGAATGGGCTCCGACTAGTTGTGAGGATCAGGTCTGTCATTCATTTCAAGGACTGGGAACTGGGATACTCATAAGTTGAATAGGGAATCTGTGGACACGTTACCGGTTACTGGAAAGTGGATTCCAACGAGGGGGATGTACTCCCTGGTGGAGTTACTTCAAAGATAAGGTGCGAGAAATGCTCACAGCTAGTAATGATGTCTTATGTCGACCTTCACATTCAGGGATGTGTAGAGCCCGGTATTCGTGTAAGCCGTCTGCCCTTGCTTCACTTACACTTTGTGCTGATGAAATCTTGTACTGTATAGCGTCATGAGGCACCGTTGGAAAATCTGCACAATGGCGATAATTGGGAAGATATGTGCAGCACGACGCCGGCCAATATCAATGGTATAAACTACAATGGACCAACGTCATGTGTTGATTGGGTAAGAGAATACTGCATGTTGAACACCGACACGATGTTAACTTGAAAATTGTGCTCAGGGCAAATATGGTAAATGGGGAATATGGCTGGTCAACGACAATCGATGCTGGTGATTTGGCTGTTTTGTTGAATGCTGTGGAACTGATTTGTCCTGAATTTGTTTGTACCTGGAAAGACGGCCACACAACTGTGAACACTATGCTATTTCTCTTTTGTATATATTAGTGGTATAATTGGCTCTAGCTGCATCCAAGCCAAGCCCATTGACTCTAGGGGGCCTCAGGAGGTCAGAAATTCCACCTTCCAGAAAGGCTGATTTTCTGACTCATTAAGGAGACAATTCCACCACTGAGAGACAGAAAGAAAGGGTGGAATGAGGTCGGAAATACATCCACAAAATTGAATGTTTCATACCCTTCCTTTTTGGGACTGAATGTTGTAAGGAGTGAAAATTCCAAGCTTTAGAGATAAAAAAAAAGCTAAAGCAAAGGTCTTATTATATGATGTAAAAAGTCAAAAATCACAACTCTATTGAAGGAAAGATAGACAGATTTTACCAATTTTATAGCACTTAAAATGCAGAAAATCATGATCCAACATGTACGGAAATCATATTTATTAATGACATAATGACTATGAGATCTGGTCTTCACAGATCATCAAGATACATATCAGGATCAAATGATAGCACAAATTAAACACCCAAAGAAAAACTGCATCAACAGGAAGCCAGAAGAACTTGCAGAGCAAAGGTGAATAGAAGGAAAGCAAGATAGCACAATGACTTACACTTAATCTGTTGCATGTCAGCTGCACAGGTATAATGGGTGTGGATCTGCTTCATCACTGCACTTGTTACGACAAGTCTTTTTTCTTTCTCCTTTCTCTTTTCTTTTCCTTTTTCTTTGTCATCTTTCACATCATTGATACATCATTGTATGTTCTGATGAACTTTACTTTCCATCTATCTACGAAACTCCATCATATCCTTGATGGACTTTCACTTCTATCTTTATGATACATCTCTTGATGAACACTTGATCTGTTTTCTATTCTTATATACATCTGCTGATGAACATTCAAACTCGTTTCAACTTGCTGTACAGTTTATAGTATTTATACCAGGAAGGATCCATTGTATTCTTTAGCTAGTTCTTGAGAATCCAACCTGCTTAACCTGCTCAACTCGAATTTGAACTTGTTCTTGTAAACGATTGGTGGTTAGATTACACACACTGCGTGATTCTAACTTGAGATCGGTAACAGCACTCCTTTTAGTGGGATGGTGTTGAAGGTTGGAGGAGGTAGCAGGTGTGCACAGGATACACATTGGCATATCCTCCAGCAGTTGAGCTCAAGTTTGCATTGTGTGGGTGGGTGTGTGGACTGCATGAGTGTCAGAGGGATGGCATGGAGGTGCTGTTTTGAGGGTGCTTACTGGGGTGACAACATTGACCAAAAGCCAGATCACAGGTGCTGTTGTAGTTCCTTGTTGTCATAGCCCTTAGAGACACCCCCTGCTTCAGTGTACATGTCTAGTGTGCAGAATGCACACCAACCACATGATGCTGTTGGGAACAGTTGAGTGGAGGGGGAGGAGGCAGTAGTGGCAGGGACAACAATGGCCCAGCAGCACACTGTCATACACCAATTTGGATTGGATATGAGATTTATCTATAAGCTTAGAGCATCTGTTTTGACTCCCCATTGCATGCAGAAGCCAGGGTTATTATTTCACATTTTTATCTGAAGCACATCCCTCAATATTCAACATCAAAGCCCATTCACAGTCCACTTCAATCTCCATTCCAACTTTCAATCTCCACTTCAACAAAACCATCTAACCATTTCGAACCTCAAGGCTATGCACAACTTATTCCTGGACTTCATCCCTATCCATCCTAGTATGCACAGCACTGCACAGCACTGCACAGCACTGCACAGCATCATATATCACCATTGTCATCAGCATTTGGTCATCTTTGGTCCTTAACTGGATTCCACATATGCAGGAAATCTTTGTCTCACTCAGCAGTCTTGGTAATGGATGACTGAGCTATGCCATGAATAGACTGGTTCTATTCAATAGCATGGTACTTATTCGCTATTTTGGCTCCTTTTCTATTTTATGACACTTTCATATGATTGATCCTTCCTTCCTTTTGTCATTCTTGCTTATTGTACTTACTCAGCTTCGCTTCTTTCTTACTCATCTCACTGCACTTTTCATAATCCTGCTTATATGTACTTCTTACTCATTCTATGTTACTTACTTACTCATCCTTCTATTTTTCACTCCTAAACTCCGTCAGCCTTCATTCTAGTGTATGTAGTTGGGAGATAGAACTACTGGATGTTGTTCTACAGAAAGATTAGTATAGTTTTGACGCTTGATCTCTTTTAAATATTTTTCTATGTTCTCTAGTATATAAACCATGTAGTAGTATTGCTTGGAATGCAAGGAAGTTGCAAGCCCCAACTGTCTTCACAGTAAAGTTTTCAAGTTATCAGCACTCAGTCCCAGCACTCCAGCACACATCCAGTCAATTTATATCAGTATTCAGCACAAAATTCAACAGTTATTCCAGATCATCAAAATGTTCTTTAAGGGTTGTAACAGACAACCCTCCATTCATGCTCTCACATACCAGAGCAATTTATCCAGTTTATTTCAATCCTATCCTCATCTGCACTCTTCATTCTTTCTCTACCTTCAGATCCTTAACTTCCCATTGCTTCCATTGTTCTGGAATATTTTATTCAGCAACCTTGGTCTTGTTGTCATCTTCGTCCATCACTCTAGTCATCCTTTATCCACCTCACTGCTCTGTTCAACTTTGTGGTTCAAGAATATTGCTTAGATCATCACCTTTGGCCACTCTAGCCATTATTTTATCACCAGGCCTTACTTCTGGCTTTGTAGGACCTGCAGACTCAATTGAAGCACACTAGGATCAAGACTACATTCTCACTCCTGCCCTCATATCCATCCCTACAATTTATCTAGTCATTTTTCCCTCCACATTTATCACTCCTCATTCACACTGTTCTACCCTAACCAAATTGGGTATTTTCCTCCCAGTAAACACTTAAGGGCATTTTTATACCCCCTCATCCATTTGTCCACCTTCAGATGTCCCTGCCCTCCTTGGACCACATACCCTTTCATAACCTAGTGGTGAAGCCAGCCCTCACTTTAACTCAACAAAGAGAGAGAGATGTCTTATCCAGTCCAGACCATTCCTCTCTGGTTTTGTGTTTTGGTTTTGGTTTTATATATCAAATCACACACAACGTAGTTCAATGTGTTTCTCCAAACACTTTTAAGTCTACACCAATGCCCTCTCCTGCAACAGGTGAATATCCATTGGATTGTATTAGTTCAAGCTTGCCACCCTTGTTGGAGCCACCAGAACTACCTGTAACATCGCGAAAGTTATGTGGATTCTTTGTCTGATTATGATGCCCCGCACTCCGATGCAGTGTCCACCTATGTCTCACATCTACGCCATGGTGTTGAGCTGGGTAAGAAGCCAAAGGCTGGTGATTACAAGGCAGTTGCTCATGCCATTATCATACAAGCTTGTGGTGAGTTTGAAGCTCTAGTTTCAATGCTAGACTTTTTGCCTGGTACTGGTCAGTGTTACGACTTCAGGCTTATATTCACGTGCATGGATAAAGCCAACAGTCAAGTAGTCAAGAACAGCGAGTTTCAAGCGGTATCAAGTAAGAGGAGATTAGATTCTCAAGAACTAGCTAAGGAACAATAGCAGTGTCTACTGGGTATTTAAGCGTTTTGAGTATCTACAATTATAGTACAATATGAGTCCAAGTATGAGTCAGAGCATATGATGAGTCGCAATAGTGCTGATGATGTGAGTCAGAGTGTGAGTCAGAATGGGAAGTGAGTCATAGTGGTATCAATGATGTGAGTCAGATATGCAATCACACAATGTTGTCCATCATGTGATAAGAAGGTTTTTATATACAAAAATGAAATGAAAAGAAAAGAAAATGAGAAAATAAAGTGTCCATAACATTACCCCCTTCTAAGGTTCGACTGTCGCAGTTGAATTGTCTTCAATATCCATAGGGTTCCCCTGTGTTGTTCGCTGATGCCAGTGTCATCTGTGGGGTCATCATAATCAAACTGATCGCTTCCGTAAGCAATGTCGTCACACTTGAAAGGACAGTGTCTTGCTGTATGTCCTGGTGTTACAACCGTACCATATACGCGCTATCTACCATATGTAGACTGATCATATAGGGGTCACGCCCTATATAATCCCAAGTCTCACTCTACATACTGTAGTCTCTACCTTGTCTATATACTCTCATCATCGTTTCTGTGTTGTCTCCGCACTCCCTGAGTCCTTGCCTGACATCAGGTAGAGACTTCTTCAATATCTTTTCCCCAACTTTCCCTTACCTCACCGCCTTTCCCTCTGCCCTCTTGATTCTGAATTCTCTCCTTGTCTCCCTGCTGTCATCTGTTTTGCCCCTTTTGCTGCATATATCGTGCATATATTCAACCTTTTTCTCATCCGGCCCTTACCTATCTCCCCTTCTCACCTATTGCCCATCACGGCGTTGCCTCTTTGGGCAATCCCACGCCGCTTTGTTAACCCGGGCGGCCCCACCGTCGCTTCCACTACCGCCGCAACAGAGCCACTCTGTATTATGCCTCTGTCAGCCGCTCTTGTCCTGCCCCCCTGGTCTGGGCTGTTCATTCTGGTGGAGTGCCTCGGTTTCCTTATTGAGGTCCCGTTCCACACCCACTCTTCAACTACTTTCTGTCTGCAGCATTCTGTGTTTGGTCGCTTCTTCTCTGGCAATTAGCTGCTCTCCTGTCTCCTCTGCACTTGTCTGGTCTCCCTTATTCCTTTTTCTGCCTTTGTCCCTTCCCCTTCTGGCACCTCTTGTTGTCTGGCCATGTCTTCTGATCCTGTCCCTGGTTCTCGCTCTCCTTCTCGTGGCCGTGAAATCATGTAGGAAGGCCCCATCTCCTCAGCGACCTGACCTCTTGGGTGGCCCCATCCTGCCTGGCAGCGGTGTGGTGCTTCTGCTCGGACGCCCGACCCTGCACCCCTGCCTAGCTTGACATACTCTCCAGCCCCTGTGTTGCCTGCCAACCATCTCGGCCGCATTCTTGCTGCAAATGGGGAACAGCTCAATCACATCCTTGCTGCCAATCATGAGAGCATGCTGGCCGCCAATCACGAGAGCATGTTACTGCTCCTCCAAGACTGGGGTGCGTCTCATGCTTGTGCTGAATCCTGCTCCAAAGTTGAAGCCTCGCTGGCCCACTCTCAAGGTCGCTGGAAGCTCCCTTACTCTTCCCGCCCCTATGCTGCACCACCCACTGCATCAAACGCGAGCATGACCCTCCAGTGCCTGCCCCACATGCCTCTCTGCCCACCTCCCTCTCGACACCTGCCACACGCCCTAGGGCCAACCTCACCTCCATGGCCTGCCACAATTCGCGGCGTCAAGGGCCATTTAGGGTGCTCCTGCCACAAGCCTTATGACGCTGCATTCCACCGCAATGCATGCTCAAGATTGGTGCAAGCTCGTTCAATGCTTGAGCAGTTCAATGCTCTGCTGGAGGCTTACCGCAATGAGATCTTTTGAGTTGAGGAGGGTGACAACGATGATACAGCGCCAGAGGAGGATTTTGTAGATGCCGCTGAGTGACTGACACTGAACTATGTAGTGTGTGATTTGATATATAAATTGAAAACCAAAACACAAACCAGAGAGGAATGGTCTAGACTAGATAAGACGACTCTCTCCCTGTTGAGTTAAAGTGAGGGCTGGCTTGGCCACTAGGTTGTGAAGATATATGTGGTCTGAGGAGGGCAGGGATGTATGAAGGAGGAGGAATGGATGAGGGAATATAAAATGCCCTTGAGTATTTACTGGGAGGAAGCAACCCGACTTGATTGGGGTAGAACGGTGTGAATGAGGTGTGATGACTGTGGAGGGGCCAAATGACTACATAATTTGCAGGGATTGATATGGGGCAGGAGTGAGAATGTAGTCTTGATCCTAGTGCACTTCAATCAAGTCTGCAGTGTCTGCAAAGCCAGAAGTAAGGTCTGGTGATTGAATAATGACTAGAGCAGCCTGGAGTGATAGATGGTGAAGGATTGTGCGATGTTTTTGATCCAAACCTCGAACAGAGCAGTGAGGTGAATGAAGGATGACTAGGGCAATCGAAGGTGATGACCTAAGCGATATTCTTCAGCCGAAAATATCAAACAACACAGGGAAGCCGGATAAAGAGTGTCTGGAGCGATGGATGAAGATGACAACAAGACCAAAACTGCTGAATAAAATATTCTGGAGCAACAGAAGTGATGGGGAGTTGAAGATCTGGATGTAGAGGAAGAATGAAGGGTCTAGAGGATGATAGGATCGAAATGAACAGGATAAATTTCTCTGTGATGAGAGAACGTGGGTGGTTGGATAGGCTGGTCTAGCCACTGATGAACGTCTTGAATAACTGGACTGATTGTTGAATTTTGTGCTGGATACTGATAGAGATTGATTGAATGTGTGCTGGAGTGCTGGGACTGAGTACTTGATAACTTGAAATCTTTGCTGTGAAGAAAGTTGGGGCTTGTAACTTCCTTGCATTCCAAGCGATACTAATACATGGTTTATATACCAGAGAACATAGAAAAATATTTAAGAGAGATCAAGCGTTCAAACTATACTAATCTTTCTCTAGAACAACACCCAGTAGTCCCATCTGTCAACTACATACAATAGACTGAAGGCTGACGGAGTTTAAGAGTGAAAAATAGAAGGATGAGTAAGTAAGTAACATAGGATGAGTAAGAAGTATAAGCAGGATTATGAAAAGCGAAGTGAGATGAGTAAGAAAGAAGTGAAGCTGAGTAAGTACAATAAGCAAGAATGACAAAAGGAAGGAAGGATCAATCATATGAAAGTGTCAGACAATAGAAAAGGAGCCAAAATAGCGAACAAGTACCATGCTAATGAATAGAACCAGTCTATTCATGGCACAGCTCAGTCATCCATTACCAAGACTGCTGAGTGAGACAAAGATTTCCTGCATATGTGGAATCCAGTTAAGGACCAAATAGTTGTAGATGACCAAATGCTGATGATGATCGTGATATATGATGCTGTGCAGTGCTGTGCATACTAGGATGGATAGGAATGATGTCCAGGAATAAGCTGCGTATAGCCTTGAGGTTCGAAATAGATAGCCGATTGAATTACTGATAGGGAATGTAGCTGATCAAATAGTTGAAGTGGAGATTGAAAGTTGTAATGGAGATTGAAGTGGACTGTGAATGGACTTCAACGTTGAATATTGAGGGATGTGCTTCAGATAAAATTGCAAAATAATAACCCTGGCTTCTGCATGCAATGGGGAGTCGAGACAGATGCTCTAAGCTTATAGATAAATCTCATATCCAATCAAAATTGGTGTATGACAACATGTTCACAAACGTTTGAGTCATGTGATTTTCAAATGTGCCACATCGGACCACGCTGTAAAGCTCACCCCATGGACTGAACAAAATACAGAATTCTGTTGACAAGGACTATGTACACTCAGAAAAATACATCAGTCTATTGACTCTATAATCTCTACTGTGTTCTATGTGTGCTATCTCTTTAATTGATCAAAGTTCTATTTTTTTATTAATATTTTCTTTTTATTAATATTAATACAGACAACCCTCTGCTTGCTGTCTGTTGGACTTCCATTGGAATTCCGTTGGTCTTGTCCATTGGAATGCCAATGGTCATGTCCGTGCAATTCCAATGGACTGCTGTTGGTTGTGTTCAGTCATTTCCAGTGGACTTTGACTGCTGGTTTGGCATTATTCCAGTGGACAGTCCACCTGGACAGTCCATTGGACTGTAGTCTGGCCAGACATTCACCAGAATCTCACTGGAATCTCACCAAAAATTTTCAGCAGTCCTAGACCAGAAAAATCCTCATTCTGAATATAGCAAGTCCAATGGAGTCTGACCGGAGTCTGACCAAAAATGGGGGTTCTGTAAAGACCTCAAGCATTGGGGCTCCATATTTGAGGGCTTTTATGTCCCTCACATATTCTGGCCGGAGTCCACCAGAGTCCGCTGCGGACTGAGAGCAAAAATATGGCACAAGGCCCTGCTATTTTATTTAATATCAATTCCGGCTGAATTGAATGGAATACCCTGGAACGGAACCAAAAACGGAACCATAAACAGACTTAAAATTTGATATTATTTCTCGGCAATTCGGCAACAGTGAATAATGTCACGTGTGTGACTTTTGATTGCCACGTCGGTCCGTTGGTTACTCCAACCACCCCACCTCTTCCTCCGACCACCACCACCCCGCTGCCGCCGTCATGCGTGCCCTCACCACCTTGCCATTGTCGGTCGGAGCCAGGCACTCACCAACCCAACCCGACATGCATCGCAGCACCACCGACCGATGACGGGTCCATGTACGATGATAATGACTCCGGACACGCATACACAGTACAACGGCGATGACGACGGCTCTGTATACGACAACAACAACACCGGACCGAGAGGGAACAAGGTGGAACAAGGGGAGGGGATGCGAGCAGGTAACAAGGCGAGCGTGAACGTGGCTGCGACACCAGATAAGTCGCGAACCCCACCCACCGCTGCCACTAACCCTCCCCCCCTCTTTCTCATATAGACCAATGGCGTATGCATACGTACCGCACGTACCACGACACATGCAACGTGTACAGTACAACAACGGCACGTACGAAAGCAGACACAACACGTAGGGACGACAACAACGACACGCAGGACACGTACCACAACATGCAGGACACGTACCACAACACGCAGGACACATACCGCGACATGTACAACACGCAAAGTGGCCACAACAACAACACACATGACACCGAGTATGACACCAACGTACAGCACCCACGACAGCTGCAAAGACGACGACGACGACATGTACGACACCGAGAACGACGGCCACGCATAACAGCCATGATGGACACAACAGCCACAAGGACGACAACACGTACGGCGGATGTGTACCACGCCCACCACGACAACGGCATGTATGACCAATACGACCACCCGTCCGCCACCCTTTTTTAAAAATTTTTCACTTTTTTCTTTTGTTCTCTCATTTTCTTTTACATTTATGTGTTTGTTTGTTCATTTAACCCAAGTATATACCCTCCTGCCCATCTTTTTATATAGTTATTAATATATTATATTGCACTCATGAATTTACACTAAGATTGATAGATTGAAATATTCTAGTTGGAATCCAACTGGATTCTGTTCTATTCAAAGTTAAAGTTGGCGCTCCAATTGGAGTCCACCTGGACTCTATCAGCTCTTCCACCATAGGTCCCAATCATGGTATTTATTATTATTATTGCTATTATTATCATGTATTTAGTTCCTTAAATAATGTAGATGCATGGACAAAATTTAATAGGTCTGAATCCACAACTAATATATTAAAGTTTTTGCAGTCTGTTTATAAGACAAAGAATCTTGTCCTGAATACATATGTATTGACAAAGGATGTCAAGTGTTGCAAACAGCTGTTACCAATGGAAGTTGGGATGCTATGTGGAAAAAACATCAAGATTTATTGTGGACACTTACCATTATATTAATCACCAAGCCAATGATTATCTTTGTTGAAAGTACTGCAATCCTTCTCTAGGTGATGGTTCAGCTCCAAATCTTGTAATTATTGCATATGATGATAATGGCAATGCATATGCCCAGAAAAACTTTTAATACACAAGTGTGTGAACACAGTACTTTACTGTCCCCCATTGATTCCAAGTGGAATCCATCTTCGTTCCAGAATGTAGATGGATTCCAATGGATTCCATTTGGAATCCAACCGGTCCTGTTCAAGTCCAGCCAACATACATGGATTCCAGCTACATTCCAGTTCAGTTATATATTGATTCCAGGTTGATTCCAATTAGTTAACTTCAACTGGAATGGATTAAAGTAACAAGAAAATGGAATCCAATTGGATTCTAGTTGGATTCCAGATAGAGTAGAACTTTATTAAAATTGACACTAGTCCTTGGATACAGATTCCACTTGGATTCCAACTATTCCAACCCTATTCCACATAAGTTGAACTTGATAAAATTAAATATAAAAGAACTGTTGGAATGGATTCCAACTATATTCCAGTCATTCCATGTACATTCCATGAAAGTTGGACTTGATAAAATTATATGTAAATGAGTGTTGGAATGGAATCCAACTATATTCCAGCTATTCCACCTTCATTCCAAAAAGGTTGAACTTGTTAAAATTAAATTAAACTACTATTTATATAGGTTCCACCTTTATTCCAGCCATTCCAATGAAACTCTATAGCTGATTATGCTTAGTACAAAAATATAAATTAGACTTACCTAATAAAGGTTAGTATAAATCAATGCAATGATTTACCTATTTCCTTGTTCAGGGGGGGGAGCAGTTACATTCACAGCAGTGGTAGCAGCAGCAGCAGGGGCCTTGGCTTTCATACCAGCCTTGGAGGTACTGGCACTGGCCTTGGTGCCGTTGCCAGTGGTTGCGTTGGCATTGGCGTTGGCATTGGCGTTGGCATTGGCATTGGCGTCCCTGTCGTCGGCCTTCGCGATTGTCGTTGTTGTCGGCCCTCGCTTGGTACGCCTTTGCCTTGCCCTTTGTGGTGGTTCCCGCGCCGTTGTCGCTGGGTGTCGCTGGTGTCTTCGCCGTCCTCGCTTTTGTTGCCGTCCTCGCCTTTGTCGCCGTTGTCGCCGTTGTCGCCTTTGTCGTCCTCGCCGTTGTGGTCCTCGTCCCCGGGCGTTGTCACCCTGGCCGCTGTTGTTCTCGTCGTTGTCGCTCGCCGCCGTCGTTGTCGTCCTCACCGTCCTTGTCCGGGTTGGTTTGGTCGTTGTCATCGGCCGTCTGCCGTGCTGTCCGTCTTCTTCTCGTCGTCGGGCGACCAATGGTGGATGGAGGGGGGCGCCCCCTCGGTAGCTGGGGCTGGAGTGGTAAGGCGAGGGTGGTGCTACGGACACGCGGTCCGCCTCGAGCTTTCGTACAGTCCTGTAAATATAAAATTAGAAATAAAATATAAAAAGAAGAAAGAAAGAAAAGAAAAAGAAAAACGGAATAAAAAGAAAAGAAAAGAAAAAGGAAAAAAAAAGAAAAGAAAAAAAAGGAAAAAAAAAAAAGGGGGAGGGTACGTACTTCGACCGCTTCGTGGGCACGCCTTTCGGCCGGCGGCTGCGTCCTCAGCTGCCTTTGCGGCGCTGGTTTTCCTATAGAGCAGCATGAGCGGGGTGAGCGTGAGCGGGGAGAAAACGTACCTGGGGCCTTCCCCCTTTTCGTACCCTTTCCCTCCTGCGTGGCCTCCCCCGCTGGCTGCTTCTCTCCTCCTCCTCCTCCTCCTCCTCCTCCTCCTCCTCTTCTCCTGGGTCCGCCTTGTCGCCGTTTGGCGCTTAGCTGGCTGCTGTGCGGTGGCTGCGGCGTTCGATTCCTTCCGCTTGCGTCAGCTCCCCAGCTGTGGAAACAGGGGGGGACACACGGCGTGCCCGGATCTTGTTGTCGATGCGGTAGAGCGGGTACCGGTGGGGATTGAGAGGGGAGGGTCGGTGTTGTTGACAGAGGCGGTGACGGTGGTTATGGACGGTGGCGGGGAGCAGAGGTGGTGGTGGTGGAAGGAAAGGGTGCGACGTGGCATCCAAACGGCGTGCAAATGGTCACGCTAGGCTCGTGCCGAGAGAAGCCGAGTACGATCGGTATGTATAACGCTGAATGTTGTCGTATAGAAATGTCTATGTGGCTCAAGTGGTTGATCGTTGAATTCGGCATACTCGGATGCTTGGGTTCAATTCTCAATTATGCGCTTTTTTTCTATTATAAATAAAATTATATAAAATCCAATAAAAATAATTTGATTGAATTCCAGTTGGATTCTGCATTATTCCGTGAGAATAGACCTATATTAGGCTATGTTTCATGGTATATATGACTATTCCAAGTGGATTCCAGCCAAATTGGCTTCTATATATGGTGTTCCAATTGGATTCCAGCTACATTGGCTGCTAAATGTTGGATTCCAACTGGATTCCATCTAACTTGGCTGCTAAATGTTGGATTCCAACTGGATTCCAACTGGATTACCTCAGTTCCATTGGACTGTAAATGGAATATTCCACTTGGAATGGGTAATTTGATGGATTCCAGTTAGATTCCGATTGGAATCCATTGTGGCTCCTCCATATAAAATAGCACCAATATATGGTATGGAATCCATTGGAATCCATCTACATTCCAGAATGAAGATGGATTCCACCTGGAATAGGTGGGGACAGTAAAGACCTCGTGTGAACAATTAAATGCATGGCTGGGTGGTTTTGAATCTATACTTAAATGTATGACACCTGGCAATTTCAACTGGTTTCTATACACAATACTATTTTACCACACAAAATATATCATTGCAAAGCAGAAAAGAAAGGCATAGTCTTCAGATAGTGATGATGAAAATGAAGAATTAGGATTAGATGAAGAGACTAGTGATTCTAGTGAAGCAGAGACCAGTGATTCTGACTCAGACTAAATTGAATACAAGTGTGTAAAAAAACAAGTTAATTCACATAGTAGATTATATAAGCAATGTACAGTAGGTGTATGATACAGGGTAGATTATATAAGCAGTGTACAGTAGGTGTATGATATAAGGATTATATAAGCAGTGTATACTCGTGGGATCAAAACGTGATTGCGATTAGGTAATCATGCCACTTTTGTTTTGATACTCTCCCTCACGAAAAGCGGTCTGGCTCTTTGTTTTATGCTAAATTCATGATGTTTTTTCGGAAATGGGATGAGTAGATGCTACAATATACTGAAAAAATTAGAACCGAGTATGTCCACCTCTAGATGATAATACAGCCGCAACTCTCTCTTCCATCCCAAAATATGTTTGTCAATATCAGCAATGGGCAACGTGCTCCAGGCGTTGAGTACTGCTGATTTGAGCTCATCTACAGATGTGGGGATGTAGTAAATGTCGTATGAGCTTTTTTAGTTCGTGCCAAACAGGCTCAATGGGGAAAGATCAGAGGAGTTTGGTGGGTGATAAAAGAGGGAAATTCCATGATCACTGAACCATTTCCTGGTGCATTTACTTGTGTGGCATGATGCTTTATCTTGCTGGAACTGAACACGGCCATGCTCACGCTTCATCGCAGCATAAAACTTCTGCAAAACTCCTCTAAAACCTGTTCACAATACAGAACGCATCTGCATTGCAAACCACGTGTGTCTTACATAATCGCGATCACTTTTTGATCCCACGAGTAGTAGATGTATGATAGTAGTGGTAACTGTGTAAATCTATTTTTATATTCAGCCTAAAAGTGTGGGAAATTGTTTTTACTCAGCTTCAAGCTGTGGGAATTCCACTTTATTACTGTATTGGTTATAAATAACTCTATTCCCCATCATTCCCCATCATTCCCTCCATTCCCTCTCCAATTCCTTCATTCCCTCTTCAATCCCCTCTATTCCCTCTATTCCCTCTATTCCTTCACTCCCTTTCTCAATCCCTCCAGTCCTAGGGAATATGTGGGGGAGTGAGAAATACTGCCATATTCGACAATATCAAGGAGACTGTTCAGGAGAAGGTATGAGATCATTGCACAGATTTTAATGAACATTTTCACTGACAGTGTTGTAGTTTGTCGAACATTATGAGAAGATTCACACACAGTCTGGCTCCAGCTTCACTTCCAAAGCAAAGAAGGCACCACTGAAGGCCTCAACTTGCTGTAATTTGGATGACACTTCATCTGAGGAAGAGGAGGAGGAAAGTTCTGATTCCATAAAGCCATGGCTGATGGAGTGGAATCTGTATATTCAAACACATGAGTCAGTCCCAGAGGGCATGGGGATAGTCCACTGGTGGGGTATATGTAACTTTTCTCTTTTATTGTTGTCTTTTACTGACATTATTTGTAGCTTAATGCACACTGCTATCCTACATGGGGATCCCATCCACTGGATTATCTCTCAATTATGGCCTCCTCAGTTTTGAGTGAGTGTGCATTCTCAACTGCAAGTATTACTATCAGTAAACGTTGTAATCCCCTCACCGCAGGCAAAACTTGACCCCTTTGATTTTAAAGGCCTTGACTCCATTGAAAGGTGTAAACCATTCTGAGCTTACAATTCATAGTGAGATACAGAGGCCCTTATTTTTGCGATTGTTATCTGTAATAAACTAGTACATTATACTAGTGAAGGGTAGGAGATACACCAGACTGCCAGGCTTTGAGGCTTTACTTCCTAGTGGGCCAACAAGAGTAATAGACCTTACAAACTAACTAAGGTGTAGTGTGGCCTATTAATCAGTGCTACAAATCAAGACTACCTTTAGTTTCCTTTAGTTTCCTACACAGCTATCAAAGCAACCCTAACCGAGCATCCGAAGCGATCGCCCGCTCCATTGATCATACTATTAGTCCCATGCAAAGAAGAAACTCTTAAGAAATGACCTTGGCTCTTACAAGGGGTAACACCCACCAGTGTCTTACCAAGCGATTGCCAAGTGATGAAAACCTTATTAATTAGCAAAGCAATCACTGTGTCCAGGCCTCACAAGGCTGTTCACTAAATTAGGCGATCAACCGCTTGGGGATCAGGCATCACTGCGCCACATGGGTGATTGCCCTACAGACCGAATGTATTGGCAATTGAAATCTTGTGTACAACTCAGCATATGGTGGTCTACTAGATCCGACTATAAAAACTTGTAATTTGCAATGCAGCCAACGTGAGTGAGTGATCGCCCAGCCAGTGATCGCCACACGATACTAGAGGTAACTTTCCTCATGATAAAGGGCACCTGCTGTTCCAGGAGGTCCTAAACCAATAGCAACTGTGCTTGGGAACCTTGGTAGGGTTTCCTAGGAAATATACCCCTAAGTGATCTAGTCCCGACATGCCTTAGCTGCAAGCCATCTGATAAAATAAGTTGGGTGATTGCTACCCAAGGAGGCACTGCCATGGACAACAATGTTATCTTCAAATAAAAGCCGTAGCCCAGGCAAACTAGTACTTTCCACTATTATAATTGGTGCAGCAAAGGCTAGGCAGCACGACCATTTCCTTCCTTTTCTCTTAGTCTCTTTCAATTATCACAAGCCAAAGTATCTATTTAGTCTATAAAAACAGCCCTGTATCTTAGAATAGGAACCAAGTAATTTACACCCCAGATTTGATATCAGAATTTACTCTGAATAAGAATTCTAGTGTTAACACTTTGAGGACTAGTGATTTGTGTGATAAGAGATTGAACACTGCAGTTCACCTTAAGCAATTAGGCGCTACCTGGTTTTGTGAGCGATCGCCATTGTGATATTCAACGTCAGGTCTATTAGACTTGATAAGCATGCTTTTATAAGTCATCTGTGGACTGCCCTGGGGATTGTTAAGTATGGATTGGAACCCTATATGGCTAGCGATTGCTCAAAGTAACTAGGGACGACTGTCAGAGAACTCTGACTGTTCAGGACATTGCCTATAGTAAGACTGCCCTGGGGATTATTAAGTATGGTGGGAACCCTATAAAGACTAGTGATTGCTCATAGTAACTAGGGACGACTGTCAGAGAAATCTGACTGTTTTCAGGACATTGCCTATAGTAAACTAAGGACTGTGGACTAGTGTGCCCAGTTGCTTATAGGAACTAAGGATCTACTACATGTTAATATGGGTGATCGCTTATAGTGTTTGATAAAGTTTGAGTTTGGGTTTTATAAAGAGAACTGTTAAGTGTCCTGTGTACACTCACCCCCAAAAGCGATCCCCTGATATTGGTGATCGCCCTCATATAGAGAGATCACCCTTACTATTCAAGTGCCTTGTGTGTACTAGCCTGTAAAAGTGTTCTCTAGCTACTAGTGATCACCCCAGAGCGATCGTCTAAGTCTGTACTCTGCTAAAATAGTTATTGTAATAAGCCTTACGAGCTTACCCTCCCAGATCAAACTGATCAATATAAATATTTGATTGGGTGTTGTGTATTGGGCAATTACAAAGGCACCCTGCACTAAACATCTCACTGTCTTAACTGACACCTTTGCTGTGCCTGGATTATTTTGTTACATTTGTCACAAACAGGTAACAAAGAACTTCTGAAAATTGACTTTGTGGTCTGCCTGTGGTAAAACTCAAGTCTACATAAAAATGGCAGTAGATATTTGATAGGTACTATGTTGATATAAAATTTAAGTATGTTTTAAATTTGTATGCCCTTTAATCCTATTTCATTCATGATGGGCTGACTATGATTATTGTAAGTTGTAACAGCCCCATGTTTAGCTGGCAGTATGTGCTGAGTGGTGTTATAGTCTTTTAAATTGACTATTGATCTTAAATTGATTTAATAATGCTGTATGTGAAGTTCTGAAAAATAGATGTAGGGTTAAAATTTTAAAATACCAGATCTATATCTCAATGTATGTAGGTACAGTAGCAATGTACTTAATGTGGCCACATTGTTGGAATGGGATCACAGCTATACCACCACAAGGTTAACTCGGTAGTCATTATTTTTGGTCTTTGTTTGACTCTTATATGATCTTATCTTATCAGTATATTATCACATGGCCTCTTTGCAATAGATGTGAAAAGATCCAGGCACAAGCAAAGTTGCCAGCAAAGACGGAGCAAAGACATAGTCAAGGCCTTTAAGCAAGGGGGTACCGGGATGACGACCCGTGACCCGAGGGTAGGGGGGGGGGAGCCAGAGGCCTTAAAAAATTTATTTTTCAGTCGTTAAGCCTCAAATTCTGGGCCATTGTGAGATAAGGAACTCCCTCTCAAGGTTTAAGAGAAATAAATGAGCCATAGAAGCCAATTTCAGCTCTTAATAGATTTATTTTTCTGTTTTCTGTCTGATGATGGCATCTGTGGTGGGTCCATGTCACATAATAAAAGTGGCAATCCATCTGAATGCTTCTGAAATTTCTTCAAACTGTTTTGGCTGACTTATTTATGACTATACATGACCAAATCCAACATAAAATAAACTTCATATGCGAAAAACTTGGTTTGTGTTTTTTATAGTCATCAAAACATACCTAATTGAGACGAAAACATACCCTATATAGAAGGAGGGAGGGGGGTCCAGGAGGCCTTACAAAAATATCTACCCCGGGTGTTTTCCAACATTCCGGTACCCCTTGCCTTTAAGGCCTTTGAAAGTAAAGGTGGCCAGTTTTGCCCGCAGTGTCAAGGGAGATATTGTTGAGGCACTTGAGTGCCTAAAGTGTCTCATTCACTGAGATCTTATTTTTCATGAAGTTGTTGTTGCATCGGAGATTGAGGAGGAACTTGAGGTTGAGGATTCAGCAGCTGAGGAGCGAGACTTTGTTGAAGTTGTTATTGAAGCTGATCAATTTTTGTGGGATCAGCTGGTTGAGGACATTGAGGATAACGAGGCAGTAAAATAATGTCAGTCATCGATTAGAACTTTTCAATATATTCCTTTTTTTCTACAGAAAGCCGGGGCTCAGGCCGTAGGCTTAGGCTTGGCCAAGCCTAAGCCGCAGCTTTCAGGCCGAGCCGAGCCTGCACATCACTATGTCGATGTCAATGTCGTAAATCACCCTCAGATTTCGTTGTTGCGGTCTGAAACACCAGTCGCTCTGGATGTTGACGTCGAAGCCAAAGACATATCCGAACGGTCTCAATCGGCGTCACCAGAGCCTGTGCAAGATCCACCAGTTAGCCGTCCGATCATGTCCCCAGCCTATCTTTACCCCAGAAATTTCGCGTGTATCTAAGGGCGAAACGGGAAGAGCTTGGTCTTGTTGGCGAGGACGATTCGATGAGCATCGTGCTGGCAATTCTTGTGGCTATAGTATTCGGAGGGCTTCACTGCATCGCTTGGTCATTCGAGTTTCCTACAGTAATTGAGCAGTGGGCGTGGAGGGTATCGGCTGTCTTGGTATCCGGTCTCCCTCTCAGCATATCTTTTCTCTCGGTGCTGGCGGACTCAATGAGCAGTGGCTACGGGGACGGGGACGGTGACGGCAAGAGTACAGCTCTACCTTGGTAGAGTTTATGGACAACACTCTCATTGTAATTTTGTTTCTATCCACTTTGTTGTACATAACTGCTCGTGGTGTCCTTCTTATTTTGCCTCTCGTAGGGCTTTGAGCGCTGCCTGCTGGAGCATACATCGATCTGAATTGGACAGTGTATCTTCCCCATGTTTGATTTTGTACATCTAATCTACATATATACCACACATTTTTAACCGTTTTACTTTGGTTTTACTGTTGTATAGTGCTTTAAATCACAAATTATCATATGTATATCATCCATATATTTGCCGTTCTTTGGCGCCTTACAAGCTACATGACTCTCGTACACAAATTGATGAAAAGTGAGTTTATAACGAAGTTAGGGTGCCTGAGAACGAGGATACACGTGATCTATTACGGTACTGCACTCGAGCCGCATTATGTCCAGGCTATCGTTGTTGAATTCTTTGTCTCCTACCACGTCTTTCAACAACCCCAGAACATCCATAGTTATGCCTCGTTACCAGCCGAACAGGCAGGATGGCTCAAATATGCGTGCAAACAAGTATATCACCCTGTGTACGATTGTTTGGACTAAGTCCTAACCGGCTGTGAACCCTTTAGCGCTCAGCCTCCTCCCTACTTTGACGGGCCATCGTACCAGCAACATCTCCCAAATTCTCCTGTTAGACCCGAATATGGATCCTATACAGAGCGCAGCGGCCTTCTGCCGCAATCGTACGGGAACGCAAAGCCTTTGCATCGAAAATGTGGAGCACTGATACTCATACTGTCACTTTTCGCACTCGTGGGATTTGGGTACATATTGAACGATTTTATCAATCAAGAGACACACGATCGCATTATCGCGCGTGAAGAACGTCAGCGCGCAGTCCGACGGGACGAATGGAACGCAGAAGTTCACGATCATGAGCAGCAGCGCGCAGTCCGGCGGGACGAATGGAACACAGAAGTTCACGATCATGAGCAGCAGCGCGCAGTCCAGCGGGACGAATGGAACGCAGAAGTTCACGATCATGAGCAGCAGCGCGCAGTCCAGCGGGACGAATGGAACACAGAAGTTCACGACCATGAGGAGCGGCGAGTCAAGATGCACCAGGAGCGGAGAGAATGGGATCGCGAGGCGAAAGAGAAGGCTGATGAGAAGAGACGTCGAGAAGAAGAAGAAATTCGCCAGAGGGAGTCCATTGTATGGTCTGGTCTGCAGCCATCCCATTGCTTGCGGTACGGAGTGAGAGAATATACCGCTACTTTGACGAATGTTCCAGTCGGTTTCAACGCAATCAACGAGTGTCACATCAAACCAATTGAGATCCATGGAAGGGAATGGGCTCCGACTAGTTGTGAGGATCAGGTCTGTCATTCATTTCAAGGACTGGGAACTGGGATACTCATAAGTTGAATAGGGAATCTGTGGACACGTTACCGGTTACTGGAAAGTGGATTCCAACGAGGGGGGATGTACTCCCTGGTGGAGTTACTTCAAAGATAAGGTGCGAGAAATGCTCAACAGCTAGTAATGATGTCTTATGTCGACCTTCACATTCAGGGATGTGTAGAGCCTGGTATTCGTGTAAGCCGTCTGCCCTTGCTTCACTTACACTTTGTGCTGATGAAATCTTGTACTGTATAGCGTCATGAGGCACCGTTGGAAAATCTGCACAATGGCGATAATTGGGAAGATATGTGCAGCACGACGCCGGCCAATATCAACGGTGTAAACTACGATGGACCAACGTCATGTGTTGATTGGGTAAGAGAATACTGCATGTTGAACACCGGCACGATGTTGACTTGAAAATTGTGCTCAGGGCAAATATGGTAAATGGGGAATATGGCTGGTCAACGACAATCGATGCTGGTGATTTGGCTGTTTTGTTGAATGCCGTGGAACTGATTTGTCCTGAATTTGTTTGTACCTGGAAAGACGGCCACACACCTGTGAACACTATGCTATTTCTCTTTTGTATATATTAGTGGTAGAATCAGCTTTAGCTGCGATAGTTGTTAAATTTACGCAGATGAAATGAGCAAGTATTGTACCCCATGATTCACCTAATGTCGGATGCTTATAAAGAGAAATGGTGCATATATGCACATAAATTCCGTGAGGGAGAAACACGTCCAAGCCAAGCCCATTTAATTGCAACAAATAACGGGTAGACCTGATGGGCCAACTTGAGTTATACTCTGTATACGTGGTAACTGGAACTCAAGCATGAAAAATCTACTCAGGCCTTCTTTTCCAACCAACATTCAATGCTATATTTTTGTTCGACGGCTCTAAGTATCTAAATATCAATATACTCAACAGATAAACTGTACTCCTGTACTTCCAAGTGTACGTCGATGAAATTTCGTCGGTTACCTACAATTGGGTACCAATTTCAATCGCAAGTATCAACGTCTGGCATTGCTTTCATAGGCCATAGTTATCGATTTCGGGATCTCTGAATGGCGAGTGACATTCTTATCATGTATAGCAACGGCGCAAACCAGTATTATCCATTATCTTCAACGCCATTCTCGGATCATCTGGGGACAAACTATGTCCCAGACGACTCCGAGCGATCTCAAATCGTACTTACCCTAGTCGAACCAGTGTTAAAGTCATGGAAAGATCAATGAAAACAAGGTAATGACGATGATGTCCTCCAACCCCATTTCTCTGTGTATCTCGTTTCCAAACACCGTTTCCGCCGGGATCTCGATATTTATCTCACCATATCAACATACTATCCAGGTGATAAGCGTCAGTGCGAATGCAAAGTAGACTGACGCGTTTATATACATAGCGTTGAAATGGAGATGCCGCATGACGAGCCTTGGCTTTCTAGGTAACCTTCCGTATTTCAGGGTAACGGGGACTTGGAGGACTCGTATATAGTCCCTCATGGACTTTATGTATTTTGTGAGATTGATTGAAAATGTATCGTTCAATGAAGGCATCGATGAGTGACTCATCTCCATTTAAGCGCCTTGGCTCTCTTGATGATCTCAAATGCTGTTCACGTGATCCGGATTTAGGCTTGCTATCGAACCTACTTTGCTTAACACTCCCACATCGCCTCGAGAGATTCCCATTTTTTATAGAAGATTCTCAAGGACCACATGAGAAATTATATCTGCCAAAGACTATGAAAAGCGCCCTACCATCGCGCACTGGGCTCAGAAAGTAAATTTGCAAGTGCGAAGATTACATAATGATTTTCTAGAGCGGTTTTGGGGCGTGGTAAACAACAGACTTCATATTATCGTGGTCGTATGCACATCACATAATATCGATGTCTGTCTAGGAGAGACTAGAGTGGACTTACCTCAGTTCTCCATTCCGTCCTTCCATTCCCTGTCTGCCTAGCACCTCCGGGTCCATCTACTTTTTTTCCCACTCCCTGACGCGTTCTACCTCGCCTTGACGTGCTTTCCATCGACCTGACGCGTTTTTGCTCGCCCTCGCTGTTAAACCTTCTCCCGGACGCCACGAGCTGACAACAAGCTCAATGAGCTAGGCCGCACGCGGTAAGCATCCGCACTTGTTCGTTATGAATCGTGTGCTCACCTTCGTTCCCGCTAGCTTTTCTCCCTGACACGTTTTTTCTTCCCCTCCATTGCTGGACCTCGCTCTCGGATGCCACCAACTGCCGACGAGCTCGACGACTCGGACTAAGCGCCAACGCTGCTTTCATCGTACAAGCTGCGTGCTCACTTTTAGTATTCCGGCACCATCTCACAGCGTCCAAGATAACCTGCAACCCCCACCCCAACTAGCGCACCAACTGTGCCTTCCCATCCATTCTCTCCTCCGCTCACTATCCAAGGCATCGACGTGTACTGTGCATCGCTTCAACAAGCATGCTGAGCGGGTGACAAAGACACGTTCACCCTCGCTCTGACCGTTATCCATAGCCTCGACGATTTCACAGAGTCACTGCCGCACCTCGCTCACGGAAGCCGCAAGCTATTTTAGTGACGAGCTCGATAAGTTCCCACATTCACGTTCTCCTGTCAAACAAATCGCATACTCACCGCTATGGTTCCCGCACCATCTAACGGTGCCTGCAGTGCCCGGCCTCCAGCACGCTATCCCTCCCCATTTCGTTCTCTGCTCCTCTGACTATGCAGCCCACTCGACATCGTAATGAATGTTTCCGAGCTCGCCGGGCGTCCGGCACGCACACTGAGATGAAGATACACTGGGATACATTCGTAAGTATCAGTACGGGCAGAGATCCACGAAACTCACCTATTCGGCCAGTCCAGGCATGTGCATCCCAATACCGAGCGACGCATCCCGCACTCAACGGCGGTAGGTGTTGCTGTGAAGAGCAATACATAACACTGAAACAAAGCCTGCAATTGCTTTGGACCGCATGGGTGTGAACCGGGATTGGAGAGGAACATCGGGGCTTGATAGCGAGTAAACAAAAAACGCAATACCACACTCCAACAGTCACCGTAGATCTACAGCATCCACACATCCCCAAGCCCCCATCCTTCTTTGACGAACGCTCGGACCGTGACGTGCATTGCACTCGGCGTCAGGCTCTACTCGACAGCTGGAAGACGGTTGGCAACTGAATTGCTTCTGGTTGTCCCATTGCACTGACCGTGTCTCTTCAGGTAGTTCAACGCCTTATTCACATTTTCACTACCCCTATCTACGACCGTGGCCACGATGTCCGGCATTCGATTCGCGGTCTTTAGTACAGGTAGAGAGAGCAGTGTCGCACCTTGCACGAGACGGTAAGCACATACGTTCATTTTTACTGTCCCCCGCAACAGTCAGGCTCACCGTGTCCCTACAGCCTCGCATATGTTCCACCCACTTCACCTTTCCCTAAACTTTAATCTTGACCTCGACCTCCAGCGTTCTATTCGTACAGGACGAGATAGTAGCGCCGCACCTTGGAGGAGTCAATGACAGTGAGTGCGCATCCCAGGCCCTTGTCATCGTCTCGCATGCTCACCTATGCGTTTATTTTTCATCTCCTCCTCGTCCACTGCCTCTTGTGTTCACCACCAGGACCCTCAAATATTCATTTGTCAGCCTCCATCTCGACGCTGACGCCGTGGTTTCGCTCTCGCATTTGAGGGCACCTGTGCTGTCACACCCGCCCGACCACAAACGCCCAGCACAACTTGCACACGGAAATGGCATTGCATTGCGGTAGCATCCGGGGAACTCTGTTTCTTTGAAACGTCGGTGAGCATACACGGACACCCCGTCCGATACAAATAGGAACTGACCTTTTTCTCCTTTCAGATTGACCCTCGATACCAGCTACGCAGTATACACGAATCACAAGCACCAGTACGAGTTGGACAAGTGAAGGAAGGTGGGATTTGAGGAAGGGTGTCCTCTGGTTACGCTGCCCGCGAGTTTTGACATTCACAAGATCGTCAAAGATGAAAACCGACCTGTGATGCCGACCGTCGACGGCAGATACGAGTGTGCACGCATTCTCCCGCCGTCCACAAGCGCCCAATGTGTCTCGGACAAGAAAGGGAAGTCGGGTTTTGAGAAAGTGTGCTGGGTACTGGGTGCTGGGAAGAATGGGGAGTATATGCTCTGGTCAAGTACTCCGTAAGTATTGACATTCACAAGATCGTGGAATAACGAGAGGTGATCTGGTGCTATCCATCCTGCCTGCAGACCAACTCTGGACACCAACCCTGAATGTGCACACATTCCACAAGGGCCCAGCCCGGCGTGGATATAGAAATTCTAACCATGCGCCGCTGTTTCGGTGAGCATAAACATTCACAAGACCGTGAAGATAAGAGCTTACCTATTTTCTCTCTGCAGACCAGCCCTCGATGACGAGAAACTCGGGTCTTGAGGGAGGGTACTGGCCAGAATGACACGCAGACGCTGACACTATGATATTCGTAAGATTGTTGACGATGAGCACTGACCTTTGTTCACCTGTAGTACTGGCACCCTCCCAGTAGACCGACGCTCAACGGCAACTACAAATCTCTACACGTTCCTCCCGACCCGTGATGACAGCCATAGCTGCCCACGTGGTGAATAAGTGCCAACAATTCAAGGAAGCTGAGTTTTTACGAAGGATATTGGGTTCTGGGCGGCATAAGAGGCATCTTGTTGGGTATTGACGGTGAGTATAGACATTCGCAAGATTGTCGAAGATGATAACTGACCCCCTCGACGTCATCCAAGTCACAGACCCCGACGGGCTACGAGCGTGCTACACACTGTGGCCATCGGTGAGCCAGTCCAGTAAGCACCCCAGCCGGCGTCCGTGTCGTTGTGAGCATAAATTTGAGCAAGGTAGATAGATGTGTGGTGTACAAGCAAAGAGGCTGTACGCTGCCTGTCTTCAATTTCCGCACTTCATTATGTACATACATCTTGTTTGAAGGCGTGCTGAGAGACTCGGGATTGTAGGCGGCAAATATAAGTTGGGGAACGGCGGCTTGGGGTCGGGAGGGACGAGCAAGGGCATCGAGAGCGACTGGATAGCGGTCATAGTAGTAGGCAAAGGGGTGTTGCAAGGTCTGGCCTGTCACTTAAACTCGACCTGGACGAAAAGAATTAGACTGCCAATGACCATATTTGAACCTTGTAAGATTTGACTACGACGCGTTTTGGGCCGTCTGCAGGCTGTCTGACAGTCTAAAAAACAAGTCGGGTAAAAATAAATTAAATGTGAATTGTCATATTTGAACTTGGCGAGCTTTGACGATGACGTGTTCTGGGCTAGTTAAGACAGTCCGAGGCAGAGGGACCAGCAGGCATCCGTGAGCTTGCGCGCTAATCCATGGCAAAAATCAATCAATCAATCAATCAATCAATGCAATTGCGCTGGATGGTCGTGGCTTTTTCGCTTCCTCACCTTCCCTCATCCTCGTGCCGGACATGCACCAGCAACCTGCTCAACACAATAACAATCACATCATTGATCGTAGGATTCTTCTCTGACAAGACCATGGCTCTCCTCATCTTAGGCACTGTATATGCAGCTCACCCACACTCCCAATGTCCTAGAGATATGCTAGTATCAACTCAACTTTCCGACGACTCCCAATGTACGGACAGGTCAATATGGAATATCGTCTGGAGTTGCTTCGCCACGATCTTCGCATGCACATGGATCGCAGTTCACCAAAACATCCCAGCTCCGAACGAAAGTGTCATCCGAGTCTTTGGTCGACGCCTGGCTATCATGTTCTATATGCTCATCGCGCCGGAGATAGTCATCCTGTGGGCAGCGCGGCAGCACCTGGCGGCGTCAGATATTGCGAAACGGCACAAAGGTATGTGGTATGTTTGTCTTTGTTCTGATACTCATTTGAACAACAAATTGGACTGCGTTATAGCGAAGAGTTGGACAAAAACACACGCATTCTTTCTCATAATGGGAGGATTTTCCTTGTACCAGAATGGTATTCTGTTACGCACACTTGAAGCGCGCGAAATAGAGAAGCTAGAAGAGGAAGGAAAGATCGAGTGGCCGACGATCACAGAAGCAGAAATCAAGGAAAAAGCAAAGGCGATTTCTTCTCCAAAGGCATCGTGGTCATGCAGACTACATGGTTCATTATCCAGTGCATTGCGAGGGGATCCAAGCGAATGGTCTTGACGGAGCTGGAGGTCGTCACCCTCGCTTTTGCAGTGCTTACTATGGTCATTTACGCATTATGGTGGAACAAACCTCTTGACGTTCAACTTTCCGTCCCTGTTCATTTAAAAACAGGATGTTCAGCCGATCCCGATCGCGAACGGGTAGAGGAAAAGAGAAAGACTACATCGCATTCTGTGGGTGCAGTGGGCGAAGATGATGACAATCTCCAGACTTCGTTGTTGAGATCTAAAGCACCAGTCGCTCTGGATGTTGACATCGAAGCTCAAGACACATCAGAACGGTCTCAATTGGCGCCACCAGAGCCTGTGCGAGATCCACCAGTTAGCCGTCCGTACCATGATCCCAGCCTTTCTTTACCCCAGAAATTTCGGGTGTATCTAAGGGCAAAACGAGAAAAGCTTGGTCTTATTCGCAGCATTATATACGTGTTCACCATTCGCCCAGGCATCATGTTCCTCGGTCCTTTCAAAGATATGATATTGTGTACCACTCTCGAGCGGAAGCGATATCGTGTACCAACATTCTATGCCCCAGCAGTCGATGGTCGGAATGATGGGATGTGCGGCAAGCTGGCAATTCTTGTGGGCACAGTATTTGGTGGGATTCACTGCATCGCTTGGTCATTCGAGTTTCCTACAGTAATTGAGAAGTGGGCGTGGAGGGTATCAGCTCTCTTGGTATCCGGTCTCCCTCTCAGCATATTGTTGCTCGCGGCGCTGTTAAACCCAATGAGCAATAGCATCAAGGATATGAATGGGGACGGCAAAGAGTATAGCTCTGCTCTGGTAACGTTTATGAACAACGCTCTCATTGTGATTTTGCTTCTATTGATTTTGTTGTACATAGCTGCTCGTGGTGTTCTTCTTATTTTGCCCCTCATAAGTCTTCGAGCTCTGCCTGCTGGAGCATACATCGATCTTAATTGGACTGCATATCTTCCCCATGTTTGAATATCTAATATACATACATACCACACATTTCTTGATCGTTTTACTTTGCTTTTACTGTTGTATAGTTCTAAGTGCTTCAAATCACAAATGATCACATGTTTATCATCCATATATTTGCTATTCTGTGGCGCGTCATAAGCTACATGACTGTCCTATTACAAAAATTGAAGAAAAGCGAGTTAATATTGAAATTACACTCGAGCCGCGCCTCATGTCAAGGCTATCGTCGTTGAGTTCTTTGTCTCCTACCACGTCTTTCAACAACTCCAGAACGGACATACTTATGCCTCGTTATCAGCCAAACATGCAAGGTAGTTCAAATACACGTGCAAACAGATATATGTATGACGGTCTGGACAAAGTGCGGTACGGAGTGAGAGAGAGTATACGGCCATTTTGCCGAATGTCCCAGTCGGTTTCAACCCAATCAACGAGTGTCACATCAAACCAATAGAGATCCATGGAATGGAATGGACTCCGGCTAGCTGTGAGGATCATATCTGTGGCATTCATTTCAAGATCTAAGAACTGGGATACTGATAAGTATGACATTATTTTCTGGAAAAATTCGAAGATTCTACATAATATCCACTATACCTTATAACTCTATGCAAGTAGTACTCCTCAGTCTGGGAACAAAGTACTTGTGAACATAGGTTGTACAACTTACAACGTACTCGGATCCACAGCATCTGATGACCGTCTGTCGGCTTTTGAATATCAATAACATAAGCTTGTTGCCTACTCTGCCAGGCTCATTTCCGCATTTCATACCATGCAAGTACGCTTAAATATCTTGGGACTGCTTTGAGATAAATTTATTTTACTTTTAATCTCTTTAAATCTTTTATTAGGGGTATCTGTAACCACAAATAGCTAGATACAAATTGGACTGAAAACAACCAAAAGACAACAGCATATTAGACCAAGTGAGCAAGTCTTCCTTTGATGACTCCCCAAATTTTTAGTGAGATTAATAAGAGTAAAACCAATTTATTTATAAACAGGTACCAACAAAACTGTAGAAATTCCACTCTTTGGACGGAGCCGCCATTCGGCAGATAGAATTTAGGCTCCGCTGATGCCCCTAATCCAACTGTTCTTGGCAACCATTTGGTGCGTAAGTAAGATGTAGGGCTGTCGCCGTAATACATACCAAACAGAGTAGGCAGTACAGCATAGTATATGAAAAAATAGTACTGTATTGCTTTATCTATAAGTAACAACGGAAAACCAGGAAATCGAGTACACCCAGAGCATTAGGAGTACCTCTTGAGCACGTACTAAATCTCACGGCATACAGCCTTCGAATTTTTCCAGAAAATAATGTCATAGATAAGTCGAATAGGGAACCTGTGGACACGTTACCAGTTACTGGAAAGCGAATTATAACGAAGGGAGATGTACTTCTTGGTGGATTTACTTCAAAAATAAGGTGCGAGAAATGCTCAGCAGCTAGTAATCATGTCTTATGTCGACCTTCACGTTCAGGGATGTGTAGAGCCTGGTATTCTTGTAAGCCGTCTACCCTCTGCTCTACTTACACTTTGTCCTGATCAAAATTTCTACTCTATAGCATCATGAGGCACTGCAGGGGGTGCCGGGATCGAAAACCCGGACCGGGGTAGGAGGGGGTAGGCCCCAGGCCTTAAATTTTTTTGGAACCCTCCAGCACAGGGCCTCAGAACCTTGATTTTAGTGTGCTAGACTGCATTACAGAAGTACAAATGATGTTTCTTGTACTGAAACTCATGGAATAAAAGATCTGTACTGAGAATTGAATTTATTTTTGATTTATTTCACATTTATTGCTTATTATGGAAGGAAATTAATATTTTTGCTCAGCTAGCTAAGTCGCCCTCGTCCTTGTCATGGTCCACTGGCTCATATATCATACCTCTCGCTATGGACTCATCACCTCAGGCATGTATTACAACACAGTACCATACTGATAAACAATATTGACATGGTATGCAGGAGAATGCACCCCTGAATGGCCCCGTGCTTGATGCAGATGGGTTCATTGTATGCCCAGAATGCAATACAGCGTGTTGACTGCGGCACTGGTGGGCTCAAAACTTTGATCAGCATCTAGGAAAGAGTCGTTGTCAGAACGCAAGACTAAAACGTGACAAAGAAAGGAAAAGGAAGACGAATATGTCACTAGTGCGAGGTATCAGGTCGAGGCAGAGGTGGAAAGCGTGTACGCTGTTGATGTCATATTACTAATAATTACTATATTTGGAAGTGTGCCTGATTACGTGGGGGGAGGGTACCTAGAGTTGGCCTTAGAAAAAATCGACCCCGGTACTTTTTTTCGATCCCGGCACCCCCCTTGGAGGCACTGTTGGAAAATCTACACAATGGCGATAATTGAGAAGATATGTGTAGCACGACACCGGCCAATATCAACGGTGTAAACTACAATGGACCAACGTCATGTATTGATTGGGTAAGATAATACTGCATGTTGAACACCGGCACAATATTGACTTGAAAATTGAGCTCAGGGCAAGTATGGTAAATGGGGAATATGGCTGGTCAACCACAATCGCTGCTGGTGATTTGACTGTTTTTTGAATGCGGTGGAACTGATACACTTCGTCCTGAATTTGGGTGTACCTCACACAACTGTGAACACTATGCTATTTTTTCTTTCTTCGATCTGTTGAAACTATGTGACAGCACGTGACATGCACGTACGTTAGTGACACGATGCACATGACCTATACAATGTGATAGGTTGCACGTGAGTATGGCGCAATTATGGCGTGCTTTATAGCACATGATATGCACATGATATATGTTTCCTAAATATGTAGCAGTATGTAAATATGCACAAAGTATGTAGAAACGTATATAAGGTAGCGTAGTTCTGCTCCTAATTAATAACGAAGTTCCTCACTTCAGTACAGCGCTCACTACGCAACTAAGTACAACACATACATAAGCTTACAGGTTAGTAGTATACGGGTTCGAGTGTAGATCATACCACTACGTAGCATAGCCTCGATTTTTATATTGTAACACGATCTTGTTCTTTTGTACATATCAGTGGCAAAATCTATATAAATTATACAGCTTACCCCAATATACAACGATTCGCTAGCGAATCATGTTTTCGAGGACCCTCGAACGAGCAGGCGACTTGTTTACGAAGAATTCAAGACTTCCCGTTGTGACCATGGGAGAGAGGATGTTAATTTTTTGTTGTTATTCTGTTGAATTGTGTCTCGGTTGTCGTTGTAGAGATAATAAAATCTATTTATAAATGTAAAAGAAAACAGCCGTCCGCATACATTCTCCAACCGTCCGCAAGCGCCCAGTGTGTCTTGAACAAGACATGGAAGTCGGGTTTTGAGGAACTATGCCGGGTACTGGGCACTGGGCAGAATGAGAGGTATATGCCCTAGTCATGTTCTCCGTAAGTATTGACATTCACAAGATGGTGGAATAATGAGAACTGACCTGTTTCCATCCATCCTCCTTGCAGACCGACTTCGGACACCAACCTCGAATGTACACATACTTCACAAGCGCCCAGTCCGGTGTGAATATAGAAATTCGAATCATGTGCCACTGTTTCGGTGAGCATGTACATTCACAAGACCGTGAAGATAAGAGTTGTCCTATTTTTTCCTGTAGATGGGCCCTCGACGACGAGAAACTCGGGTTTTGAGGGAGCGTATATGGTATCGATATTGCATAGAGTGAGAGGCATACGCTATGATTGTGGTTTCGGTGAGCATAGACATTCGCAAAATTGTCGAGGATGAGCACCGACCTTTGTTTACCTATAGTACTGGCGCCCTCCCAGTATACCGACGCTCACCGGCACTTACAAATTCCCCACGTTCCTCCCGACCTGTCATGTCAGCCACAGCTGCCTACCCAGTGAACAAGCGCCTACAAGTAAAGGGAACTCAGCTTTGAGTAAGGGCAGCATAGGAGGCATCTAGTTGAGCATTGACGGTGAGTATAGACACTCGCATAACTGTCGAAAATCAGAACTAACCTTTGTCCTTCATCCTCCCCGCAGATCGACCTTCGATCCTCAACGCCGTCCAAGTCCCAGACCCTGACGGGGTACGCGCGCGCTATGCACTGTAGCCATCGGTGGGCCAGCCCAATCACGCATACTCAGCCGCCGTCCGTATTGTTGTGTGTATAAAGCTGAGAAAGGTAGACAGATATGTTGTGTATAAGAAAAGAGGCTGTACGCTGCTTCTGTGTTGAATTTTCCGCGCTTCATTATGTGCATACATGCTGTTTAAAGGCGTGCTGAGAGACTCGGGCGTTGTAAGCCGCAAAATATAAGCTGGGGGATGGCGGTTTGGGATCGGGAGAGACGAGCGAGGGTGCCAAGAGTGAGTGGATAGCGGGCATAGCAGCAGGCAAAGCGGCAGGATAGCGGTCGTAGAAGTAGGCAAAGGGGTGTTGAAAGGTTCGGCCTATCACTCAAAAATCAACCTGGACAAAAAGAATTTGACTGCCAATGACCCCATATTTGAACCTCGCAAGATTTGAGTATGACGCATTTTGGGCCGTGTGCAAGCTGTCTAACAGTCTAGAAAACAAGTTGGGCAAAAATAAATAGACTGTGAATTGGCATATTTAAACCTGGCGAGCTTTGACTATGACGTGTTGTGGGCTGGTTATAAGACAGTCCGAGGCAGAGGGACCAGGGGGCATTCGTGAGCTTGCGCGCTAATCCATGGCATCAATTATTAATTTACCAACGCAATTGCGCCGGACAATCATGGCTTTTTCGCTTCCTCGACTTCCCTCACCTCGTGCTGGACATGCAACAGCAGCATGCCCGACACAATAAAACCACCGCACTGATCGTAGCATTTGTCTCTGACAAGACATGGCTCTCCTGACCTTAGGCACTGTATATGCGGTTTATGCACACTCTCAAAATCCTAGAGATATGCCAGCATCAACTCAATTCTCCGACAACTCCCAGTTTACGGACAGGTCCATATGGAATATCGTCTGGAGCTGTTTCGCCACCATCTTCGCCTGCACATGGATCGCAGTTCACCAAAATATCCCAGCTCCGAACGAAAGCGCTATACGAGTCTTTGGTCGACGCCTGGCTATCATGTTCTATCTCCTCATCACGCCGGAATTGGTCATCATGTGGGCAGCGCGGCAGTCCCTGGCGGCCTCAGATATTGCAACACGGTACAGAGGTATGTGGTGTGTTTTTATTTGTTTTGATACTCGTTTGACTGACGAATTGGACTCCGTTATAGCCAAGGGTTGGACAAAAACACAAGCATTCTTTCTCGCAATGGGAGGATTCTCGCTTTACCTGGATGGCGTTCTTCTACGGACACTTGAAGCGCGCGAAATGGAGAAACTAGAAGAGGAAGGAAAGATCGAGTGGCCGACGATCACAGAAGCGGAAATCAAGGACAAAAGCAACGGCGATTTCTTCTCCAAAGGTGTTGTGGTCATGCAGACTACATGGTTCATCATCCAGTGTATCGTGAGGGGATCGAAACGGATGGTCTTGACCGAGCTGGAGGTCGTCACTCGCTTTTGCGGCGCTTACGATGGTCATTTACGGCTTATGGTGGAACAAACCTCTTGACGTTCAAGTTTCCGTCCCTGTTCAGTTAAAAAAGGGATATTCAGCCGATCCCGATCGCAAGCAGGAAGAGAAAAGAGAGAAACTACACCGCGTTCTGTGGCTGCAGTGGGTGAAGATGATGACGGCCTCCAGACTTCGTTGTTGGAGGCAGTTGAGCAGCCTGAAACACCAATCGCTGTCAATGTCAATATCGTAGCCCACCCTCAACCTTCGTTGTTGGAATCTAAAACACCAGTCGCTCTGGACGTTGATGTCGAAGCCCAAGACACATCCGAACGGTCGCAATCGGGGTCACCCGAGGTTGTGCCAGATCCTGCAGATAGCCATCCGTATGATAATCCCAGTCTATCTTTACCCCAGCAATTTTGGGTGTATCTAAGGGCAAAACGGGAAGAGCTTGGTCTTATTCGCAGCGTTGTATGTGTTCACAATTCGCCCAGGTATCATGTTCTTCCGTCGCTTCAAAGATATGATGGTGTGTACCACTCTGGAGGGGAAGCGATATCGTGTACCAACGTTCTATGCCCCAACAGTCGACAAACAGGCCGAAGGGCTATGCTTCATGCTGGCATTCCTTGTGGCCACAGCATTTGGTGGGATTCACTGCATCGCTTGGTCATTCGAGTTTCCTACAGTAGTTGAGAAGTGGGCGTGGAGAGTATCAGCTGTCTTGGTATCTGGTCTCCCTTTTAGCATATGTTTTTTCTCGCTGCTGGTGTACTTAACGGAAAGGAGCTACCGGGGCGGGAACTGGGACGGCAAAAAGTACAGATCCGCTCTGGTAGAGTTTCTGGATAACGCTCTCACTGTGATTTTTTTTCTATCGACTGCGTTGTACATAGCTGCTCGTGGTGTCCTTCTTATTTTGCCTCTCATAGGTCTTCGAGCGCTGCCTGCTGGAGCATACATCGATCTCAATTGGACCTCGTATCTTCCCCATGTTTGAACATCTAATCTGCGTACATACCACATATTTCTTAACCGTTTTACATTGCTTTTACTGTTGTATAGTTCTATGTGCTTCGAATGAATAAATTATTACATATCACCCATATATTTGCGTTCTGCGGCGCATTATAAGCTACATTATTCTCCTGTTACACAAAATGAAGAAAAGCGAGTTAATAACGAAGTTAGGGCACCTGAAAATGAGGATACACATGATCTATTATGGTGCTACACTCGAGCCGCGGCTCATGTCAAAGCTATCGTTGTTGAGTTCTTTGTGTTCCGCCACATCTTGAACAACTACAGAACGGACATACTTATGCCTCGTTTTCAGCCGAACATGCAGGATGGTTCAAATACACGTGCAAACAGGTATTTCATCCCGTGTACGACAGTTTGGACAAAGTGCGGTATGGAGTGAGAGTGAGTAAGTATACGGCCACTTTTGATAAATGTTCCAGTCGGTTTCAACGCAATCAACGAGTGTCACATCAAACCAATTGAGATCCATGGAAAGGAATGGGGTACGACTAGCTGCGAGGATCTTATCTGTGCCATTAATTTCAAGGTCTAAGAACTGGGATAGTGATAAGTCAAATAGGGAATCTGGACACGTTACCGGTTACTGGAAAGTGGATTCTAACCAAGGGGATGTACTTCTTGGTGGAGTTACTTAAAAGATAAGGTACGAGAAACACTCAACAGCTAATGATTATGTCTTATGTCAATCTTCACGTTCAGGGATGTGTAGAACCTGGTATTCGTGTAAGCCGCCTGCCCTTACATTTGGTCTTCATCAAATTTTCTACTGTATAGCGTCATGAGGCACCGTTGGAAAATGTACACAATGGCGATAATTGGGAAGATACGTGTAGCACGACACCGGCCAATATCAACGGTGTAAACTACGATGGACCAACGTCATATATTGATTGGGTAAGAGAATACTGCATGTTGAACACCGGCACGATATTGACTTGAAAATTGTGCTCAGGGCAAGTATGGTAAATGGGGAATATGGCTGGTCAACGTCCATCGCTGCCGGTGGTTTGACTGTTTTGTTGAATGCGGTGGAACTGATACACTTAGTCCTGAATTTGGGCGTACCTCACACAACTGTGAACACTATGCTATTTTTCTTTCTTCGATCTTGTTCTTTTGTACATATAAGTGGCAGAATCTACATAAATTGTATAGCTTACCCCAAATATACAACGGTTTGCTAGCGAATCATGTTGTCGAGGACCCTCTGACGAGCAAGCGACTTGGTTGCGAAGAATTCAAGACTTCCCTATCGATTCGGGTTATGGATTGGGTTAATCTTTGCGACCATGGGAGAGAGGATGTTAATTTTGTTGTTGTTATTCTGTTGGATTATGTCTCGGTTGTCGTTGTAGAGATCATGAAATCTATTTATAAATGTTTTTTTTAGAAAAAAACAGCTTAGTTCAAACATTCCAACACCTAGTTATATTCGCGCAGAGGTTAGCTCCCCCACCCCCCACGAAGTGCAATGAGGGGTGTAACTGATCTATCCACAGAAGCTAGAGTTCGTACCTAGCCCATACAGTATATGTATATCCTCGTACTCGCAGCGTGAACCCACACCAAACTCGATCCACAGCCCTACATAAGTTGCGCGATACGATACCGCAAGCGCTGAGAGAACTTAACAGTCAATATGCCAGAAGAATAAATTGCGACAAGAACAAATACCTTCGTTGAAGTAACCCTAACCCTAAACACCGTACCCTCTACTGGAGTAGAAACAAACATATTCCCTTCTGTGTACAGTCAGCGTAACGCACCTAACAAAGTAAACTGAAGGACTCACAAGACACATTATTGCGTAAACGCGAGGTAGGTCCAAGTCGCGATTCGTGGGCGAGTATAAGATAAACCCTAGTTTGCGGGAAGGCGATAGGTCATGTCGGAGTAAGGGTGAGATAGCCCTTAAACCTCGGGTCGGGTGATTTGCTTGAAGACGGTATGTGGTGTCAAAGCAGGGGTATATTGTCCTCTGACGGTTGTAGCCTCCACGGGTTGCGCGAAGCCGATATGTCATATCGGCCTTTGGAAGGCCTGCGAACCATGCTTGCAGCTACACATTATGTGCAGATGGTGAATCGAGAAGGAGGGGGTTCGACGATAATGCAAGCTAACGACGTGAAGTATTGTTGCCAGCTAAATTACAGAACCACGTTAGTAAGACTCAGAGGCATCCGCTACAGTTTAAAAGAACACACATCGACCAATCATCTCCGATGGTATAATCAATTCCAAACTCTCTGTTACTATTCGCCTTCCCGTCGATTGTTCCAATGCGATCTTCAACGCGTTGTAAAAATGCGGCGTTCGCGGCAAATTTATATGTTGCTTCAGAGGAAAGCCTTCTTCAAGAGTGAATCAAGAGTGCCATCCGCTCAACGAACCTGTTGCCATCGTCTTGTCCATACCTTGTTTTCGATCGACTGGAATATACATGCGTCCGCTAGGTTGTGTAAATGTGTTTGCGGAAAGTCGATACATGGCATCGGGGCAAGCCGCAAAACCCTTGGTCCGACGAAAGTCCTGGAAGCGAAAGTCCTTTGTTTGCCTACAGAACATGTGACAAATATACCGGATCAAAGCGTCATAGATGCCGGTCAGTTATTCCAGACGACGATGACATGTTGTTATAAATCTTGAGCTCACTTTCGTTCCCGCTAGCTTTTCTCGCTCTCCCTGACGCGTTTTCCTTCCTTCTCATTGCTGGACATCGCTCTCGGAGCCATACGAGTAAGTTCCAATGGTGCTTTCGTCATATGAACTGCGTGACCACTTTTAGTATTCCCGCACCATCTGACGGTGTCCGTAGTAACTCGCAACCAGCACGCCAATTAGCGCATCAACTAGACCACCTAATATGCCTATGCCTTCCCATCTATTCTCCCCTCCGCTCACTATCCAGTTCGTCAACATGTACGGTGTACTGCTTCAACAGACATGCTGAGCGGACGACAAAGACGCGTCCGACCTCGCTCTTAACCTTGACGAGTCTCGAGTCCAGCCCTACCCTCACTGCTGAACTTCGCCCACCGAAGCCACAAGCTGTTTTAGTGACGAGCTCAATGAGTAAGTTCCTACATTCACATTCTCCTGCCAAACAAACTGCATGTTCATCTTTATTGTACTCGCACCATCTCACGGTGCCTGCAGTGACTGGCCACTAGCACGCTTTTCCCTCCCCATTTCCTCCTTTCTACTCAACATCCAGCCCATCAGACATTGTGGTGAATACTTCAGAGCTCGCCGCGCATCTGACACGTCCGCTGAGCCGATGATATACTGGGATACATTTGTAAGTATCAATACACGCAGAGATACGCGAAACACCCAGTCCAGGCATGTGCATCCCAACGGCGGTCGGTATTGCTGTGAAGAGCAACGCATAACACTGCAATAACGCCTGCAATTGCTTTGAACGGCATTGTAAACGAAGGATGTGGATCGAGATTGGAGGTGAGCGTCGAGGGTTGACAGCGGGGAAGCGAACAAACCCAATACCGCACTCCAATAGTACTCACCATAGCTCTACAGCATCCACACATCGCCAAGCCCCTATCCTTCTTTGACGAATGCTCGGACCATGACACGCATTGCACTCGGCGTCATCCAGCTGGAAGACGGTTAGCAACTGTATTCGTTCTGGTTGTCCCACCACCCTGATAGTGTCTCCTCGGCTAGTACATCGCATACGCATATACTGCACGCCATTCACCCATTCCGCGCCCCTATCTTCGACCTTGACCTTGACCTTGACCACAACCTCCGGCGTTCGATTCGCGGTCCTTAGTAAAGGCAGAGATAGCAGCGTCGCACCTTGGATGAGCAAATTCGAGACGGTAAGCATATGCGTTCATTTCTGCTGTTCTGCCGCAACACTCAGGCTCACCGTGCCTCTACAGTTTCGCATATGCTCCACCCCTTCACCTTGACCTCGGCCTCCGGCGTTCGATTCGTACAGGAAGAGACACGAGCGTCGCACCTTTGAAGAGTCAGTACGCATCCGAGGCCCTTGTCATCGTCTGGCATAAGCACTTATGTGTTTATTTTTTAATCTCCTCATCAACTGTCCTTTATGCTCACCACCAGGATCTCAAACATTCACCTGTGAGCCCCCATCTCGACGCTGACGCCGGGGTTTCCCTCTCGCATTCAAGGGCACCTGTGCTGTCACACCCGCACGACCACAGGCACCCAGCGCGACTTGCACACGGAAACAGCATTGCATTGCGGTAGCATCCGGCGTACTCTGTTCATCTGAAACGTGGGTGAGCATACACGCACACCCGTCTGTTACTACTAATAATTGACCTTTTTTCTCCCTTCAGATCGACCCTCGATGCCCGCTACGTAATACCCACAAATCACAAGTGACCAGTACGAGTGGGACGGGCGACGGAAGCTGGGTTTGGAGGGAGGGTGTCGGGTGTGGGACGTTGCGCAGAAGGGCAGGCATATACTCTGGTTACGCTTCCTGTAAATATTGACATTTGCAAGACCGTCAAAGATGAAAACTGACCTGCGATATCGACCGTCGATGGCAGATACGAGTGCGCACGCATTGTTCCACTGTCCACAAGTGTCCAGTGTGTGTTGAACAAGACAGGAAGTCGGGTTTTGGAGGGAGGGTGCGGTGCGGGGCAGAATGAGAGGTATATGCCGCCGGCATTCGTGTCGTTGTGTGCACAAAGTTGAGCAAGGTAGATAAATAGGTGGTGTACAATGAAAGTGGCTTTACGCTGCCTCTGTCTTCAATTTTTCGCGCTTCATTAAGTACATATATCTTTTTGAAGGTGTGCTGAGAGACTGGGGGTTGTAGGGTGGTAAAATATGAGCTGGGGGATGGCAGCTTGGGGTCGGACAGGACGAGCGAGGGCGTCGAGGGCGATTGGATAGCAGTCATAGCAGTAGAAAAAGCGACAGGATAGCGGTCGTACTAGTGGTAGGCGAAGGGGTGCTGAAAGGTCCGGCCAATCGCTTAAAATTGACTTGGACAAAATAAATTAGACTGCTAATGACTATATTTGCACCTCGCGAGATTGGACTATGCAGTATGACTCGTAGAAGTGAAGGAACCCGAGTTTTGAGGAAGGGTATTTGGATTGCGAGATGGGAGGAATCTTTTGTATATTGTTGGTGAGTATCCACATACATTCGCCGATAAAATGAGAGAACTAACCTTTGTTCTTCCTTATTCCTGCAGACCGACCCTCGACCCCCGTCAGCCCACGCGCGTCATACCTACTGTAGCCAGTGATGAGCCAGCCCATTATGCATACCCGGTCGGCGTCCGTGTCGTTGTACATGATGTTGAGGAAAGTAGATGAGGATAGGTGGTGTGAAATAAGAGATAGTTGTGCATGTTGTTGATAAAAGTAGATGGATAGGCGGTGTTCAATAAGAGAGGCTGTACGATACGGTGAGTGCCTCTGTCTCCAAATTTCCACCTATATTCTCACTTTACCAGCCGCATATATGTGGTTTGAAGATGTGGGAGACTCAGGGTTGTAGGGGCAAAATATGATCTTGGGGACGGCGGTTTGGGGGCGAGAAGGACGAGAAAGAACGACTGGAAGGACGAGCGAGTGCGTCAAGAGAGAGACTGGATAGTGGTCATAGTAGTAGGCAAAGGGGTGTGGAAGGACCCGGCCTGTTACTTGAAATCGACATGGAAAAAATAAATTAGACTATCAATGACCATATTTGAGCCTCACAAGATTTGACTATGACGCGTTTTGGGTCATCTGCAAGCTGCCTGACAGTCTAGAAAACAAGTTGGGAAAAAATTAATGGACTGTGAATTGATATATTTGAACCTGGCGAACTTTGGCTATGACATTTTCTGGGCCGGTTAAGACAGTCCCAGGCAGAGGGACCAGCGGGCATCCGTGAGCTTGCGCGCTAATCCAGGACATCAATCAATCAATCAATCAACGCAATTCTCGCCTTCCCTCACCCTCGTGCCTGACATGCACCAGCAGCATGCTCAACACAATAAGCACGGTCCACCACCTCACTGAACGTAGGATTTGTCTCTGACGAGACCAGGCTCTCCTGACTTTAGGCACTGTTGGAGGCGTCCTAGAAGGGCTCGGGACTAACAGAAGTGAAACGAGGTGGGGAGGCCGTGAGAACGAAAGGGAATGATGAATTGTGTATCTACGACAGCAGAAATGGTCCCGGTGGGTTGGAACTCCCGTCCGGCGCTACGCCAGCACTGCCACATTGTACTTTATATGCCGCTCACGCACTCTCATGATCCCAGAGATATGCCAGCATCAACTCAATTCTCCGACAACTGCCAATGTGCGGACAGGTCGACATGGAATATCGTCTGGAGCTGCTTGGCCACGATCTTCGCCTGCACATGGATCGCAGTTCACCAAAACATCCCAGCTCCGAACGAAAGCGCTGTCCGAGTCTTTGGTCGACGTCTAGCTATCATGTTCTATATGCTCATCGCGCCGGAATTGGTCGTCGTATGGGCAGCGCGGCAGTACCTGGCGGCCTCAGAAATGGCGAAACGGCAAAAGGTATGTGGTGTGGTTCTCTTTGTTTTGATACTCGTTTGACTGATGAATTGAACTTTGTTATAGCGGGGGTTGGACAAAAACACATGCATTCTTTCTCATAATGGGAGGATTCTGCTTGCACAGGATGGCATTCTTCTACGCCCACTCAAATTTAACGAAATGAAGAGGCTAGAAGAGGACGGAAAGATCGAGTGGCCGACGATCACAGAAGCAGAAATCAAGGACAAAAGCAATGGCGATTTCTTCTCGAAAGGCGTTGTTGTCATGCAGACTACATGGTTCATCATCCAGTGCATCGTGAGGGGATCAAAGCGGATGGTGTTGACGGAGCTGGAGGTTGTCACCCTCGCTTTTGCAACGCTTACGATCATCATTTACGGCTTATGGTGGCACAAACCTCTTGACGTTCAAGTTCCTGTCCCTGTTCATTTAAAAGAGGGACGTTCAGCCGATGAAAAGAGGAAGACTACGTCACCTTCTGTGATTGTTGTGGGTAAAGATGATGACAGCCTCCAAACTTCGTTGTTGGAAGCAGTTGAGCGGCCTGGAACACCAATCGCTGTCAATGAAGATGTCGTAACTCACCCTCAAACCCCGTTGTTGGGATCTAAAACACCAGTCGCTTTGGATGTCGACGTCGAAGCCCAAGACACATCCGAACGATCGCAATCGGCGCCGCCAAAGGTCATGCCAGATCCATTTAGCGGTCGATACCATGATCGCAACCTATCTATACCCCAGCAATTTCGCGTGTATGCAAGGAAACAACGGGAAAAGCTTGGCCCTATTCGCGGCGCCATATACGTGTTCACGATTCGCCCAGCCATCATGTTCCTCAATCCCTTCATAGATATGTTGGGCTGTGACGATTTCAATGGGGAGGAATATCGTGTACCAACGTTCTATGCCCCAGAAAGCATGGACAATCTGATGGGAATGCTTGTGATAATGCTTGTGGCCACAGTATTTGGAGGGATTCACTGGATCGCTTGGTCGTTCGAATTTCCTACAGTAATTGAGAAGTGGCTGTGGAGAGTATCAGCTGTCTTGGTATCCAGTCTCCCTCTCGTCATATTTTTTTCCCCCGCTGCTGGCGTACTTATTGCATCAGACCGGTTGGGACCGGTACATTGACTACATAATATATAGCTACGCCCTGAAAAAGTTTATGCGCAAGGTTCTCCGCGTGATTATGGCTCTATCGAGTTTGTTGTACATAGCTGCTCGTGGTGCCCTTCTTATTTTGCCTCTCATAGGTCTTCGAGCGCTGCCTGCTGGAGCATACATCGATCTCAATTGGACCGCGTATCTTCCCCATGTTTGAACATATAATCTGCACACTGCGTAATACACATTTCTTAACTGTTTTACTTTGGTTTTACTTTTGTATAGTTCCAAGTGTTTCAATTCACAAATTATCAAATGTATATCATCCATATATTTGCCATTCTGCGGCGCATTGTAAGCTACATGACTCTCCTGTTATACAAATTTAGGAAAGACGAGTTAATAACAGAGTTAAGGTGCCTGAGAACGAGGATACGCGTAATCTATTACGACACTACAATCGAGCAGAGCCTCAAGTCCAGGCTATCGTTGTTGAATTCTTGTCTCCTACCACGTCTTTCAACAACTCCAGAATAAACTTACTTATGCCTCAGTATCAGCTGAACAGGCGGGATGGTTCAAATACTCGTGCAAATAGGTATATCATCCCGTGTATGACGGTCTGGGAAAAATGCAGTACGGAGTGAGAGAGAGTATACGGCCTCTTTGACGAATGTTCCACTCGGTTTCAACCCAATCAACAAGTGTCACATCAAACCAATCGAGATCCATGGAATGGAATGAACTCCGACTAACTGTGGAGATCGGGTCTGTGGCATTCATTTCAAGATCTAAGAAACGGGATACTGATAAGTCGAATAGTGAATCTGTGGACATGTTACCGGTTACTGGAAAGTGGATTCTAACCAAGGGAGATGTATTTCTTGGTGGAGTTACTTAAAAGATAAGGTACGAGAAACACTCAACAGCTACGTGTCTCATATCGAACTTCACGTTCAGAGATATGTAGAGCCTGGTATTCAGGTAAGCCGTCTTCCCTTGCTTCACTTAAAATTTGTCCTGATCAAATCTTGTATTCTATAGCGTCATGAGGTACCGTTGGAAAATTTACACAATGGCGATAATTGGGAAGGTATGTGCAGCACGACGCCGGCGAATATCAATAGTGTAAACTACAATGGACCAACATCATGTATTGATTGGGTAAGAGAATACTGCATGTTGAACACCGGCACGATATTGACTTGAAAATTGTGCTCAGGGCAAGTATGGTAAATAGGGAACATGGCTGATCAACGACCATCGCTGCTGGTGATCTGACTGTTTTGTTGAATGCCGCGTAACTGACACGCTTCGTCCTGAATTTGGGTGTACCTCACACAACTGTGAACACTATGCTATTTTACTTTCTTCGATCTTGTTCTTTTGCACATATCAGTGGCAGAATTTACATAAATTGTACAGCTTACCCCAAATATACAACGGTTCGCTAGCGAATTATGTTTTCGAGGAGCCTCGGACTAGCAGGCGACTTGGTTACGAAGAATTCAAGATTTCCCTATCGATTCGGGTTATGGATTGGTTTAATCTTTGTGAACATGGGAGAGAGGATGTGAATTTTTTTGTTATTATTCTGTTGGATTGTGTCTCGGTTGTCGTTGTAGAGATAATAAAATCTATTTATAAATGTAAAAAAAAAACAGCCTAGTTTAAACATTCCAACACCTTCTGGTTATATTCGCGCAGAGGTTGGCTCCACCCCACCCCCCACGAAGGGAAATGAGGGCGTAACCGATCTATCTACAGAGGCTAGAGTCCGTACCTACCCCATACAGTATATGTATATCCACCTATTCGCAGCGTGAACCCACACCAAACTCGATCCACCGCCTTACAAAAGTTGCGCGGTACGATACCGCAAGCTGTGAGAGAATTTAACGGTCAATATACCAGAAGAATGAATTGCGACAAGAACAAATACCTTCGTTGAAGTAACCCTAACCCTAAACACTGTACCCTCTGTAAACAAACATATTCCTTACTGTGTAGAGTAAGCGCGATGCAGCTAACAAAGTACTCGAGTAAACTGAAAGACTTACAAGAAACATTATTGCGTGAATGCGACGTAGGCCCGAGTCGTGATTCGAGGGCAACGACAGGGATATCCACGGTTTGCGGGAAGGCGATAGGTCATATCCGAGTAAGGGTGAGATAGCCCTTAAACCTCAGGTCGGGCGATTTGCGTGAAGGTAATATGTGGTGGCGGAACAGGGGTATATTGTCCTGACTATTGTAGGTTCCACAGGTTGCAGGAAGCCGATATGTCATGTCGGCCTTTGGATGGCCTGCGAGGCATGCTTGCAGCAACATATTGTGTGCAGATGGCAAATCGAGAAGGAGGGGTTGCGCGAGCCGAGGACGTGAAGTATCATTGTCAGCTAAATTAAAGAGCCATGTTAGTAAGCAACACCCGGTACAGTTTAAAAGAACGCACATCGACCAATCATCGCCGATGGTATAATCAATCCCGCATTGTCAATTACTACCCGCCTTCTCGTCCATTTTTCCAATGCGATCTCCAACGCGTTGTAAAAATGTGCCGTTCACGGGAAATTCATATGTTGCTTCAGAGGAAAGCCTTCTTGAGCGAATCAGGAGTGCCATCCACCCAACGAACGCGATACCATCATCGTCTTGATACCTCGTCTGCAATCCATTTGAATAAATGTGCGTCCGGCAGGTTGTGTAGATGTGCAGTTTGCAGGAAATCTATACGTGGTGTCGGGGCAAGATAATCTTGTTTGAATAAACATGACGATGAATCCGGTGCTGTGCAAAGACAAGAGCCGATGTGAGAATTCACAGTTCGCGTCAAGTCGATACGTTGCGTCGGAGGAATGCCTTCTTCAGCGCAGCCTTGCCTTCCATAATGAACAAAGTGAAAGGGTCAGGGCCGGCCGCACGCGCATGGACCCCAGACGCGATAAGTGAGACCGGCGTTCGATTACGTTGGGGAACCGCGTTCGTTTAATTCAAATGTAATTACTACAGAGTGCAAGTCAGAAGAATGGACGTGGTAGATATAAACAAAAGCTACACACGTAATACACTCGATTCCCGGACGTCCATACATCATGTCTAGCCTCATTCTCCTCCGATCTCAGCTGAAATCGCGATAATCCGCCTCCCAGTTCAGGGTGTAATGTGTTTCGATGGCCGTGCACTTGCTGAGCCCATACAGACGTGGTAATTGATGAGTGAAGGCAGGTAGCTTCAATAAGATCGGTCAGAATAGAACGTCTGTCAAGAGCAGAATCACATACCTATTATTCAAATGTCTCATCGTAAAATATTCGATTACCGGACGTCGATAGGTCGATAGGTCGTGTCTAGCCCCATCATCCTCCTACTTTAGCTGAAATCAGGACAATCCACCTCCAAGTTCGAGTTTTAGTGTATTTCAATGGCCGCGAACTTGCCGAGGCTATAAGGACGTAGTGACTGGTGAGCAAAGTCGGGTAGCTGTAATGAGATCGGTCAAAATAGAACATGTATCAAGAATAGAATCACATACCTATCATTCAAACGTCTCAAACACGGTGTATCGTACTTTCATCCATTCATTTGAATCTGCAAAGCCATGTCAGATGGCGCCTCTCAACCAATGATCGAGTACCTACTTCGAAAAATACGAAACTCTTGCGGAGCATAACTGACACATTGAGTACATCTTAGTTATAACATAAGAGCAGAACGGAGCGATAGATAAAACAAAAACATACGAATGTTGGTTAACGGTTGAGCCGCGTGGTTTTGAAAAGTAAAGAAACGACAAAAGTCCTGGAAACGAAAACCCATCTCAGTGCTTTGTTTGCCTACAGCACATATCACAAACATACCAGATCAAAGCGTCATAGATGCCGGTCAGTCTTTCCAGACGACTTGGACATGTCGTTATGAATTGTGTGCTCACTTTCGTTCCCGCTAGCTTTTCTCCTTCTCCCTGACGCGTTTCCCTTCCCTCATTAATCATTGCTGAAACTCGCTCTCGGATGCCACCAACTGCCAACGAGCTCGACGACTCGGAGTGAGTGCCGACGCTGCTTTCGTTATAACAACTGTATACTCACTTTTAGTATTCCCGCACCATCTCATGGCGTCCGTAGTAACCCGCAACCAGCACTTTAACCAGCGCACCAATGTGCCTTCCCATCTATTTCCCCCCTTCGCTCACTATCCAGTCCATTAACGTGTACGGCGCATTACTTCGACAGGCACGCTGAGCGGGTGACCAAGACGCGTTCATCTCGCTCTGACGCGTTCTCCGTAGCCTCGACGCGTCCACCCCTGTCCTCACTGCTGAACATCGCTCCCAGATGTCACCAGCTATTTTAGTAATGAGCTCAATGAGTAAATTCCCACATTCACATTCTCCACTGCATGCTTACCTCTATTGTATCTGCACCATCTCACGGTGCCTGTAGTGATCGGCCACCAGCACGCTATGGCCTCCCCTTTCGTTCTCGTTCTCTACTCCTCTTGCTATCCAGCCCATCCAACATCGTGATGGGCATTTCAGAGCTGGCCACGCGTCCGATACGCACGTTGAGCTGATGATACGCTGGGATACGTTTGTAAGTATGAATACACTCAGAAATACACGAAACTCACCTGTTCAGCCAGTCCGGGCATGTGCATCCTAACACCGAGCGACATGTCCCGCACTGAATGGCGGCCAGTACTGCTGCGAAGGAAGAGCAACGCATCACACTCAAATAACACCTGCAATCGCTTTGAACGGCATTGTAAACCAAGGGTGTGAACCGGGATTGGAGGTGAGCATCGAAGCTTGACAGCGGGTAAGCGAACAAACCCAACACCGCTCGCCAACGGCACTCACCATAGCTCTACAGCATCCACATATCCCAAGCCGATATCCTTCTTCGACGAACACTCGGACCACGACGTGCATTGCACTCGACGTCGGGCTCTGCTGAACAGTTGGAAGACGGTTAGCAACTGTCTTCGTTCTGGATGTCGCACCACACTCGCCGTGTCTCCCCAGCTAGAACAACGCATACGGATATACTGCGCGCCATTCGCCTCTCCCCGCCCCTATCTTAGACCTCGACCTCGACCACGGCCATGACGTCCGGCATTCCATTCGCGGTCTTTAGTACAGATTGAGAAAGCCTTCAGATCGACCCTCGACACCCGCTAGGCGGTGCCCACAGATCACAAGCGACCAGTACGAGTGGGACAGGCAAAGGAAGCTGGGTTTGGAGGGAGGGTGTCGGGTGTCGGGTGTTGCGCAGGAGGGCCAGGCATACGCTCTGGCCGCTCTGGTTACGCTGTGCGTCAGTATAGACATTCGCAAGGCCGTTGAAGATGAAAACTGGCCTGTGATACCGACCGTCGACGACAGATGTGAGTGCACATGCATTGTTCCACCATCCACAAGCGCCCGATGTGTCTTGAACATGAAAGGGAAGTCGGGTTTTGAGGGAGGGTGCTGGGCGCAGGGCAGGGCAGGGCAGAATGGGAGGTATGTGCTCTGGTCATGTTCTCCGTGAGTATTGGCATTCACAAGATGGTGGAATAACGAGAATTGACCTGTTTCCATCTGTCGTCCCTGCAGACCGACTTCGGACACCAACCGCGAATGCGCCAATATTTCACAAGCGGCCAGCTTGGGTTGGATATTGAAATTAGAATCATGCTTCACTGTTCTGGTGAGCATATACGTTCACAAGACCGTGAAGATAAGAGCTGACCTATTTTCTCCCTGCAGACCAGCCCTCGATGTAGAAAAACTCGGGGTTTGAGGGAGGGTATTGGGTATTGGATATTGCGCAGAATGAGAGGCATACGCTATGATTGTTTGTCGGTGAGCATATACATTCGCAAGGTTGTTGACAATGAGCACTAACCTTTGTTCACCTATAGTACTGGCATCCTCTCAGTAGACCGACGTTAAACGACGGCTGCAAATTCGCACACGTTCCGCCCGATATAGTATGTCACTCACAGCTCCCTAAGTAGTGACCAAGCACCCAAAAGTGAAGGAAGCCGAAATTTGTGGAAGAGTAGTGGGTTCTGGGTGGCATAGGAAGGGGCATTGACGGTGAGCACACACCTTCACAAGACTGTCCAAGACGGCCACTAACCCCCTCGGTGCTATTCAAGTCACAGACCCCAACAGGCTACGAGCATGCTACGCACTGTAGTCATCGAACAGCCAGCCCAGTACGCATCCCCAGCCGGCATTCGTGTCGTTGTGTGCATAGAGTTGAGCAAGGTAGATAGATATGTGGTGTATAAGCAAAGAGGCTGTACGCTGCCTGTGTCCTGAATTTTCCGCACTTCATTAGATGCATACATCTTGTTTGAAGGCGTGCTGAGAAACTCGAGGTTGTGGGCGGCAAAATATGAGCTAGCAGACGGGCCTAGGGTTGGGAGGGACGAGCGAAAGCGTCCAGAGCGAGTGGATAGCAGTCATTAGTGAGAGTGTGCGTGAGCCGCATATGCAGTGCCTAAGTTTATAAGAGTCATGGTCTTGTCAGAGACGAATCTTATGCTTAATGAGGTGGTGGGTATTGTGTTGAGCATACTGCTGGTGCGTGTCCGGCGCAAGGGTGAGGGAAGGTGAGAAAGCAAAGATGGCATGGATTAGCGCAAAAGCTCACGGATGCCCTCTGTCCAGACTGTCTTAACCAGCCCAGAAAACGTCATAGTCGAAGCTCGCCAGGTTCAAATATGGCAATTCACAGTTTATTTATTTTTGCCCAACTTGTTTTTTAGACGGCTCAAAACGCATCATAGTCTGATCTCGCGAGGTTCAAATACGGTCTTTGGCAGTCTAATTCGTTTTGTCCAAGTCAATTTTGAGTGACAGGCCCGACCTTTCAACACTTATTTGCCCACTACTACTGCCTCTATTCAGTCGCTTTGCATACTACTATGACCAGGGAGCTTGCTCCCTTTCTACTACCGTAGTCTTGTTCCCGCCGTTATAGGAGAGTTCCGGAAGTAGTAGGCTAGGTTTAAAATTTAAAGTCAGAGGCAAAAAATTTGAAAAATTTGATCGGGGAGATGTACCCTATAACAATGACATCTGTTGCAATTGCATCAGACAAGATGCGGACTGGTCACGCCGCCATCACGAATCGACTCGACGCGTCGTTTGAAACTTTGAGTATCAAGTGTTCCCCTATCCCACACTGTCATCCAAAGAAGGCGACTGTCATAGAGGTATTGGTCGATTGGTCTTTTAAGATCCAGGCACAAGCTCCCATAACGGGAAAGGATCATCGGAATATCCCGTTCGGTTGTTTTCAGTGGGAAGCAACGGCTGATGGCGGCTGACCCGTTTGGCATTAGGCCGTATCGGAGGCCAAATAGCAGGTAATTAAATTTGAGACGAAAAAACAAAGAGTGTGACTGTGCGAGGCAACAGTTGTGTGGCGCAATGATATCTATACTATCCCTTACCTGTTGTTTGTTTTGATCATTTGTGATTGCTCACCAATAATTTTCCTTAAAATATAGAACTCCGCCATATGCCGACGAGAAGCCGGTACGTGTGCCACATGCATTGAATTTCCGTTCAATCGGCTCATCATTTTGGACAGCCCACATAGCCTTCTGGAGTCGGTTCTCATATTCTGGGTCATTTAATGATTGGTATTGGCGACGAGAGAGGAGAGGGAGCATTCTGTAAGACAGATAAGAGTAACAGCCCCTAACAGATTGCTCGCGACACGACCGCGTTTGAATTCCCATAATAGGCTCTGCCGATATGCCGTTTTTGATGGCTGTGATGGGGTTGATGGCTGTTGATGGGAGGTCTTTTTTCCTCATCCTTCGGTTTCTCTTAATGTACTCCGTTTTTGTTGAATTAAATTTTATATTCATTGATAATAAGCCTATAAAAGTATATATACCAAATTTTGAGGCAAGGAGAGGAGGGGAAGGATGTCAAAACGAACATGTGGTCAAACCGAACAACGGGTAAGGGATAGTAGTATCACAGCACCACACAACCGTTGCCCCAAGAGCGCCACATTGTACCCACCCGTTATTTGGGACTTTGCCACTGAAGGTGATGTGACATCCTACTTAGGAACGAGTGAAAAAATTATATTCGGCAGGAAACAAGCAGAAAGGGCATCCGAGACCTCCGTAGACCGGGATCCATACGGAGGACGGGTGTTGTTGTTGAGGAGAGTCATGGGAAGGTCATTGTGCCTGGATCTTATAAGACCAATCGACATATGCCTCGACTGTCATACTGAAATAGGTTATGACATCGCCGCCCGTCCTGCCCGTTATGCAAAGTATCAGTCTCAAGTCAGGCACGCTGCTGAAGCACTCGATGGCAGTAAGTGATAAAGAGATAACGCCGAACGGGAATAAAATCCGTGACTAATGCGACACGGGTCCGCATCTTTTCTGATGCAAGTACAACAGATGTTAGGGAGAGTGATCCTGCTACGGTTTCGTTCAGGTTTTTGACTACAACTTCATTCTGCGCCGGAACTCCCCGAAACATCTGGCGCCAACATTAGGTGTACCGATGCCAAAATGTCTCAGTCCACGCGATCCGATGGCTTTCTGATGGTCACCCTGTGAGAACTTCCAAAACCCCGGAGCGCCAAGCACAGCTCATCATAGAGGTTGCCAGGTCCTGGTATACTAGCGAAACGTTCTCCTAGAGATATGCCAGCATCAACTCAACTCTCCGACGACTCCCAGTTTACGGACAGGTCCATATGGAATATTGTCTTGAGCTGCTTAGCCACCATCTTCGCCTGCACATGGATCGCAGTTCACCCGAACATCCCAGCTCCGAACGAAAGGGCTATCCGAGCCTTTGGTCGACGCCTGGCTATCATGTTTTATCTGCTCATCGTGCCGGAAATGGTCATCATGTGGACAGCGCGGTGGTACCTGGCGGCCTCAGACATTGCGAAATGTCACAAAGGTATGTGGCATGTTTCTCTTTGGTTTGATACTCATTTGACTGACGAATTGAACTCCATCATAGTCAAGGGTTGGACAAAAACACATGCATTTTTTTCATAATGGGGGATTCTCCTTGTACCAGGATGGCGTTCTTCTACGGACACTTGAAGCGCGCGAAATGGAGAAGCTAGAAGAGGAAGGAAAGATTGAGTGGCCGACGATCACAGAAGCAGAAATCAAGGACAAAAGCAACGGCGATTTCTTCTGCAAAGGCGTCGTTGTCATGCAGACTACATCCAGTGCATTGCGAGGAGATCCAAGCGGATGGTGTTGACGGACTTGGAAGTTGTCACCCTCGCTTTTGCGGCGCTTACGATGGTCATTTACGCCTTATGGTGGCACAAACCTCTTGACGCTCAAGTTTCCGCCCCTGTTCATTTAAAAAGGATGTTCAGCTGATCCTGATCCCAAACTGGAAGATGAAAGAGAAAGACTATATCGCCTCCTGTGGCTTCAGTGGGTGAAGATGACGACAACCCCAGACTTCGTTGTTGGGATCTAAAACACCAGTCGCTCTGGGTGTTGATATCGAAGCCCAAGACAGATCCAAACGGTCGCAATTGGTGTCACCAGAGCCTTTGCGAGATCCATCAGTTAGTCGCCCGTACCATGAACCCAGCATATCTTTACCCCAGCAATTTCGCGTGTATCTAAGGGCACAGCGAGAAGAGTTTGGTCTTATTGGCAGCATCATATACGTGTTCATGATTCATCCAGGCCTCATGTTCTTCAGTGCCTTCGTCAATATGGCGTCGTGTACCACTCTGGAAGGGAAGCGATATCGTGTACCAACGTTCTATGCCCCAGCAGTCGAGGACAATGACGATGGGAAGTGCTTCATGCTGGCAATGCTTGTGGCCACAGTATTTGGAGGGATTCACTGCATCGCTTGGTCATTCGAGTTTCCTACAGTAACTGAGCAGTGGACGTGGAGGGTATCGGCTGTCTTGGTAGCCGGTCTCCCTCTCAGTATATTTTTTTACGTGGGGCTAACGGGCTTAATCATCAAAATTGCCAGCTACTGGGACGGCAAAGAGGACAGTACTGTCCTGAAAATTTCTCTACGCACCATTTTCTCTGTGATTTCGCTTCTATTGGTTTTGTTGTACATAGCTGCTCGTGGTGTCCTTCTTATTTTGCCTCTCATGGGTCTTCGAGCGCTGCCTGCTGGAGCATACATCGATCTCAATTGGACCGCGTATCTTCCCCATGTTTGAATAACTAATCTATACACATACCGCACATTTCTTAATCGTTTTACTTTGGTTTTGCTGTTGTATGGTTCCGAGTGCTTCAAATCATAAATTGTCGCATGTATACCATCCATATATTTGCTGTTCTGCAGCGCATTATAAGCTACATGACTCTCCTATTACACAAATTGATGAAATGCGAGTTAATAATGAAGTTAGGGTGTCTGAGGACGGAGATACACATGATGTATTATCGTACTACGCTCGAGCCGCGCCTCATATCAAGCCTGCGTCGTTGAGTTCTTTGTCTCTTACCACGTCTTTCAGCAACTCCAGAAAGGTCATACTTATGTCTTATTATCAGCCGAACATGCAGGATGGTTCCAATAAGCGTTCAAACAGGTATATCACCCTGTGTATGAAAGGCTGGGGACCATCGGGAGCAGCGAGTCAAGATGCACCAGGAGCAGAGAGAATGGGATAACGAGGCGAAAGAGAAGGCTGGTGAGAAGAGTCGTTGAGAAGAGGAAGATATTCGCCAGAGGGTGTCCATTGTATGGTCTGGTCTGCAGCCACCCCATTGCTTGCGCTATGGAGTGAGAGTGTACCACCACTTTAACGAATGTTCCAATCGGTTGGAAATCCATGGAATGGAATGGACTCCGATTAGCTGTGGGGATCAGGGCTGTGTGAGTAATTTCAAGGTCTAAGAACTGGGATACCCATAAGTCGAACAGGGAATCTGTGGACACGTTACCGGCTACTGGAAAGTGAATTTTAACGAAGGGGGATGTACTCCTTGGTGGAGTTACTTCCAAGATAAGGTGTGAGAAATAGTCAACAGCTAATAATCATGTCTTATGTCTACCTTCACGTTCAGGGATGTGTAAAGCCTGGTATTCGTGTAAGCCGCCTGCCCTTGCTCTACTTACACTTTGGCCTGATCAAATTTTCTACTGTATAGCGTCATGAGGCACCATTGAAAAATCTACACGATGGCGATAATTGGGAAGATATGTGTAGTGCCACGCCGCCTAATATCAACGGTGTAAACTACGATGGACCAACGTCATGTGTTGATTGGGTAAGAGAACACTCCATTTTCAACACCAGCACGATGTTAACTTGAAATTTTTCTAGAGGGCAAGTGTGGTAAATGGGGAATATGGCTGATCAACGACAATGGCTGCTGATGATTTGGCTTTTTCTTGAATGCGGTAGAACTGATACCCTTTGTCCATAATTTGGGTGTACCTCACACAACTGTGAACACGATGATTTCTTCGATCTTTCTCTTTTGTACATATTAGTGGCAGGATCTACATTAGCTGCCACTAGTGTTAAAATTACGCAGATGAAAAGTAAACATCGCACCCTATGGTTCACCTTACGGCGGATGTTTATAGTAAGAGAAGAGAAAGGGATATAGTCGAACTTGTCATAACCCATACAGTTAAACCTGGGATGACCAATATACCCCATAGCCCATAGGTTTAAGCCGCCACCAAAATGAAATTTACACCCAAATTGACCTCTCACAACCCATAATTTCCCATAACACATAGGCTGAGCCATCCACCGAGGGGTACATATGCATAAATTCCGTGAAGAGGAAACAAGCCCAAGCCCATTTCATATAGCAACAAATGATGGATGAACCTAATTGGCTAGCCTGATCAGCGGTACGTAATGAAGTTCAAACCTACTCGGGCCCCCTTTTCCAACCAACATCCATTGCTATATTGTTGTTCGACTGCTCTAGGCCTCTAAACCTCAAGACACTCAACAGATAAACTGTACTCCCTGTGTATGTCGATGAAACTTCGTCGGTGACCTATAATTGGGTGCCAATCTCTATCGCAAATATCAACGTCTGCCATTGCTTTCATAGCCCATAGTTGTCGTTTTTGGGATCTCTGAATGGTGAGTCACACTCTTCTCATGTATAGCAACGGCACAAACCATTATTAGCCGCTGTTTTCAACACCATTCTCGGATCATCTGGGGACAAACTATGTCCCAGACGACTTCGAGCGATCTCAAATCGTACATACCCTAGCCGAACCAGTGTCAAGATCGCAGAAACTGCAGGGAGACATATCCCATATACATAGCCTTATCGAAGAGTCATTGCAGAGGAAAACCGCTCTTCAGGATTCCATCGTTCTTCATCAACGTTTACTCTCACCCTTTCGTTGCCTTCCTGATGACATCCTCCAACAAATCTTCCTTTTCTGTCTTCCTCAAGCTCACAATGCCGTCATGGATCTCCATGATCCACCATTTCTGCTCTGTCGCGTATGTTATCGTTGGAAATCTGTTGCTTACCGTACACCGCGTCTGTGGGCTACCTTACACATCCCTCTCCCAATTCACCCCGTTCAACCTGTCGTCGACACTCATCTTCAATTTGGGGATTACCAAAATACTCTCTCAGTATTCAATGACAGAGTTATCAAGCACTGTGACTCTATACGCACATGGCTTCTACGATCTGGCACCTGTCCTCTTTCGCTTTCGCTTCATCCAACCATCACATATCCGATCCAAGCCAAAACGTATCTGAAACCCTATCTCGAGACACTTATCGAATTTTCCACCCGGTGGTACAATCTTGAACTCACCGTTCTAACGGGGGAGTACTCGACTTTTTGCATCCATGCCGTCGTCAGCTGTACCCATCCTCGACACACTTTACATATCATTCGTTCAGCATTGGCAAGACTGGGGTCAACCTCACGACGATGCTTGGAGGACGAGCGGTATGATAGGCAACCCAAGTCTTCGTACATTGTACTTTCATCATTTCCCGTTCCCTATGTCCCAGCTTAACGTTGATTGGTCTCTAATGACTCATCTGGAAATTCCTGATCACAGGACTTCGTGGCAAGATAGGGGCTTAACTATTGAAGAAGCGTATGTTTTGTTTAACATGTGCCAGAATCTCAGACATTGCGCGGTCGATGTTGAGGATACGCCAGACGCCAAGTGTTCATGGGCTAACCTTTCACTTCGATATCTGGAGACGCTTGACATCCTGGATGCAGCTCATTCACTGCCGACTTTGCTCAAGGTAGTCGACTTTCCTTCGCTGCGCTCAGTCAAATTTCACACCTTATTTTGGCCATCGAGAAGTAGACGTTCTCCTCTCATTACCTTACTTTCCAATGCCCAAAGTATCAACATCGTGGCATTGACAATGAATCTGCAGATGTTGACACTGGAGGATTGGAAGGAAATTATACAGCTTACTCCAAATGTACAACGGTTCGCCAGTGAATCGTGTCGTCGAGGACCCTCGGACGAGCAGGCCACTTGGTTACGAGGAATTCAAGACTTCCTATCGATTTCATCACAGTCAGCCTCAAAATGCTGACGCCAGACCAGGACGAGTTGTGCATTTGGCCAAATCTCTCACACGTCGATCTGGGGAGGATCCGCCGACTCTTCGATGAGGATGTTCTTGAGTTTCTCAAGAAAAGGATGGGTATGGCGTATGCTACAGACAGGGTCGTGCGAATGAAGCATTTTAAAACTACCTTCCTTCGCGACCAAACGGAGGATATCAGGCCACCTCTTTCTTGCTATATCGACGTAGAGGATGGCCTAAAGCTGGAATTGATCTATCCGGCTGTGCGCGTTGCCATACCTGGGTCTGTCCGCCCCAGAAAGGGGTTGTTCAAACGAAACGAATATTTCCGACCATAACGATTAATTATCCGGTAGTACTAAACGTAGAACTACTGCATGCAGGGGGGTGAGCGCGATGACTTTCCAATATTATATCCCAGTTTACTTGGGTAGATACTCACCTGGATGAGACGGCGTAGGCCAATCACCGTCGTACTGTTACCAAGAGGACGTTGGTTCCGTTCACTGGGCTCTACTTTCTCAGGCGGAAAAACTATGGCACAGATCCTGCATACTACGTACGTCCACGGCAGACCTTCGACTGGCTTCTACAACTTTATTACAAGCCCGGCTCGGAACCGCACCTCTTGGTACGCCCTCGGTTCGGCCTTAAGCGTGGAAAGCCGGAACGTCGTCGATTTTAATAGACTGATAAGCACTTACACAAATTAGCCACCGCCGGTACCGCCTCTCTGGGTGTCGAATGTACAAGAAAGCGCGTGCAACTGACTGGCTCAAAACACACATTGGCACCACACCGTGGCAAATTCATGTAGAGGGAAGTTGGATGGTTGATCTAATTGACAATACTGCCTAAATTTTGCTGCATGCTGTCCAAGAGTGTAAAAAGTAGGAAGTGCCTGCTATATATATAAGTACAACTACTCGAGAAGTGATTGGTCCTTTCTCCGCAGTCCATGCGATGAGTTGTATTAGGCGAGGCAACTCAGAAAGCCATTATGGATTGGCCATTCAGCGAGTAGCTTTACTTCACACCATCACCATTTGTGGAGCGAGAAAGATTCTTAACAAACTGTTGCATGGACGGGAGATCCCACAGACGTGGTATTGTATGATATATTTCCTTTCATCTGGTTCAGCTTGAAGAAAATGACATCGTTGTTAGGCATTACTCTGTCATACTGGCTTTGTCACGAGGTTTAAATGCTGTTCTGAGTAATTCGAGAGCTATGAACACATCATGCCATACAGAATATCTAACTCGAATTGAAGTTATTGTATTCGATCTCCAAGTAGTCAAACTCGATGGACGCATGATGTTTTAAGGCAGAAAATAACGTTTAACAAGTGTCGGGATGGCTATATCGAGTCACAAGAAAGTAAAAATAAGCAATGGCAGATTATTTTAAACATTCTGACTACAAGAGTAAAATTAGGTAAACAGGTATAGATCATCTGTGAAATGGACGACCCAAGGACTAGGCAATCTCATAATATCCTAAAATATCTCCTGAAGTTTGAGAAAACTTAGGTCTTGCGAATCGGCTGCACGATATGCTGTGTACACTCTCTCAGCACTAATGCGATGTCCCGTCTCACAGGGAAAGGTATAAAGGCAGAGCAACTTTCTACAGTCAGAGTCAAGGCAGCATTTTTCTCCTCATACTACCTCGGTTACATCTCAGTCGACAATGGCTTTCAAAAACGCTCTAGCTGCTTTCGTCTTGGCTCTCCCTCTCGTCAATGGTAGGTTAATTCAATCACTCTGGAGGAGATTCTTGATTAAATCTCAACGCCGCCGTAGGTCTAAGAACCAAGCGAACCACCTGCCCTGATGGCGTCAACACCGCGATCAATGCAGCATGCTGCAACCTCTTCCCTGTCGTTCAGGACATCGCCGAAAATCTTTTCGAGAACGAGTGTGGTGATGGAGTCAGTACTTTTTCTCATTCAGTTACTCAGTACTCGAGTCTTATATACTTTTGCACAGGCCCATGGTTCCCTCCGTCTTGTGTTCCACGACGCCATCGGAATTTCACCTACTGTGGGGTACGCTCTAAAATATTGACCATAATTTGATATTAAGATGAACATATTCAGTGGTGGAGGAGCTGACGGATCTATCGCCGTCTTCAATGAGACCGAGCTGACTTTCCACGCCAACACCGGCATTGACGACGTCCTTGACGCCCTTGGCCCATTCCTCATTAAGCACTCCGATGTAGTATCCGCTGGAGACTTGTCAGTGTCTTGAATAATTGTTGCTTTCCGGCTCCATTTTTGACAATATACCATAGTATCCAACTGGCGGGTGCGGTCAGTCTTGTACAATGCAACGGTGCACCTCGCATTCCATTCTTCATGGGACGCGCACCCCCACGGCAGCATCTCCTCCCGATTTGGTTCCCGAGCCATTCGACAGCGTTCAGAAGATTCTTCAGCGCTTTGGTGAACTCGGATTCACAACCGAAGAGATCGTAGCCGTCATCGGTGGTTCGCACAGTGTTGCCGGTGCTGATGATGTCGTACCAAACTTACAAGGGTATGTAGGTTCTCTAATCGTACTGCACGAAGCATGGCTCATGGCGCGTTTACAGTGTTCCCTTCGATCAAACTCCGGATAAGTTTGACAGTGAGTACACTAAGAACCTGGAATAGCTAAAGGCTGACAATCATGTAGCTCAAATCTTCGTCGACGTACAACTTCGCGGCACCTTGTTCCCTGGGTAGGTATCTTTCATATTCTTAGAAGACCTTGACTAATCTCTCCAATGCAGAGAGGGAACTACTGAGGGAGAGGTCGAGACTGCTGTGCCAGGAACCGTTCGCTTGCAATCTGACCATCTCGTAAGTTTTTCATCGTCACCAGAATACATAGTCCATTTATTTAATAATAATCATACTATAATAGCTTGCTCGCGACCCAGCTACTAACTGCGAGTGGCAATCGTTCGTTAGTACGTCAATTATTTTGAATATGTTCTCTCAGAGTCTTATGCCCATATTACTAGACAACCAAGCCAAGATGGCGCAGGTCTTCGGACAAGCCGTCCTCAAACTTTCACTTTTGGGCCAGGACCAAAGCAAGGTCAGCAGGAGCCCTATTATGAGAAAAATAATAAAATCTGATAGCATCACGTTGTAGTTGACCGACTGCTCTGAGGTCATTCCTCAAGCTATTCCGTTCACTGGCGGCGCTGCCACACTCCCTCCCGGCCAAACGATGGATGATATCGAGCAAGCCTGTGCTACTGCTGCCTTCCCTTCTCTGGCCACTCAACCAGGTACAATTTAATCTAATCCTACAAGCTGCACATCCACTAACGGTTTCATCTACTCTGTACAGGCCCACCCACTTCCGTCCCATCTATGTATGCTGTCTTTGCTAAACCTATTATCCATGATCTAATCCGTTTGTTGCAGCCCCCAGGTTTGAGAAATATATCAATCATAGTAGGTCGAAGTTGTGGCTTAATTTCCCATTCCCATTCTTGTTCTCTATTCCTATGTACCGAAATTTACACCATTCTTTATATCATTATTATGTGTGCGAAGGCACGGCCATACCACGAATTAAAATCTTTGTTCTCTTTCGTCGATTTATTGCCAACGAGGCGCCCGTCGAATGTATAATAAGGACTGAGAAATTGCAAATTAAATGACTATACAGTCGAAATAGTGTAGTAAGGCTTAAGGAACTATTTGTGAGTTGGCCTCAAAAGTGACAGCGTGCTGCACATCGTTTTTTTGCTGATGACTTTTCAAGAAATCTCCGCTATCACGAAATTTTTGTTACTGTCTCTATTATAAAATATCAAGAGAATTCGATCTAAGACAAACCTGTTATACAGTTCAGACTACACTAATCCAGGACACGATCGAACTTGTTTAATTTCTGCGACTTCCTATTTTGGTCCACTTCAGTCGAATTCAAAGTAAGTCCAGGCGCCCGTGTCAGCCACCAATGGTCAGCCGCCGTCGTATATAAGCCTAAAATGTCGCTCCTAGCTCCGTTCAACCGCATGTGCCTACCCAAAACACCACCAACTATTATCACAGCCCTATCCACTATCATTAATACTATTCACTGTCGTTGAAACAAGAAAACCATGAAAACTACTATTCTCGCTCACTTTGTGGCTATCGCTCTGGCTGCGTCGTGCGCTATGGCGAACGTTATTCCATCTGCATCTCCTCCTACGAACTCCAGCTTGAATGCTATATGTGCGCTCCACTCTTCTTGAACGACAAGATTTTGCCTAACTCCCCTCCATTCTTTGTAAGCGCTCCCTTCAATCCGTAGAGCCGGTATAGGTGATTTTCATATGAATCAGCTTTTGAATATTGGAAAATTTACCATTCCATTTCAGAGCAGGTCGAAGCCACTGCTAACGCGGTGGCAGGAGGTCCAGCGAATTCTGTTCTTAAAAATATCCCAGGTCCAACTCGACGCAATGCCGCAGATGGTACGCATCAATATTCTCAACCTGGTTACTGCAACTCTGACTCGCGGAACAGTTCCAAAGCGAGGACTTTTCAAACGCCTAGCCAGTTTTATACGTATGCCATCGCCTTTTACAATATAGAAGCGAAACATTGATTAGATCCCTCGTCGCCTCTACGCAGCCTCTTCTCTCGCTTCTCGCGGGAATAACAACAACGATGATAACGACAATCGGTATCTCAACCTGGCTCTGCTATTGTCACAGCTCGAATTTGCGTTCTTTGAAAACGGGCTCAATAGATTTTCAGCAGACGATTTCCGCGCAGCTGGATACCCAGACTGGGTCCGAGGACGCTACGAGCAAATAAGGGAGCACGAACGAGCCCATGTCGAGTTTTTGCAGAGCGCAGTCACAACTTCTGGGCGCGACAGAGTGCAGGCCTGCGATTATCGATTGTCAGTACAACTTCATTGAATTTGAAATCTGGATTTGTCGGGCTAATCGATGTTTATGACGATCAGCGACGAGGATAATGTTCGCGTTTTTGTCGATATAAGTGAAGCTATAGCGACCATTGCGACCAGTGCTTACGTCGGGGGATTGCATTACTTCGAACTTAGGGTAGGAAAATCATCCTCTCAGGTCAAATAATGCCGCTGACAGTTCGCATGCTCGTTGTCAGGAATATATTACCGTTCTAGCGTCTATCCTCGCGGTTGAAGCCCGCCAAGCAGCCTGGATCAATGCCTCCGTTCGTAAGCAGAATCCATGGAACACCGCCTTCGAGGTCGGGTCATTCTCATTATATGATATGATTCACAGTACTTACGGTCCGATGGTGAACAAATTACAGACGCCTCTTACCCCCAATCAGGTGCTTACCCTTCTGACCTCTTTCTTTGACTTTGATGCCATGCCCAACCAAAATCGCGGACTTCTCCCCGCTGGGGTTCATCCACCCCAGACTCTCTCGCACCAAGATTGGTTCCAGGAGAAGAGGCTGAGATATCTTTCCCATACTCCAGGTCGGACCAAAATGAACGTCTTTATGCTGCATTCCTCGTTGGGTTTGAAACTATCTTCGCCGTGATCATTGAGCGCGAAGAACACGCCGAGGGATCTGGATCCGAGAATCGTCGCAGGTACTTTGTGCAAGTTCCGAGGGACTTGGCTGCCAGGGGCACAGTATTTGTCAGCGTTGTACGAGGACGTGAGAACATCAACGACGTTAGATTTGACGACTCCAGCATCGTGGCAGGGCCAGCTATTGCGATGTTCCCATTCGATGCTTTTGGCAAGCCCATTGGACAGTGGTAAGATAAACATGCGATCGAGCGATTATACAACATGTCTGCTATACCCTTTTTCTTTTTCTCTTCACTTTTCTTCATATATCATTGCGAATCTATATCATGTTACTATCATCTGGGGTATTTTCTCGAAAGGCAGTTATATCGTATGCCTACATCAAGTCATTGTGCTCAAAGACATCTATCCAACATTAAGGGAAAATATATACGTTCCCGAGCTATAAAATAGGTATTATATTTATTTCCTTTATATTTCCTTTTGGATAAGCTTTCGCCCCTTCTCAAATTGTCAAGGCCCAACGCGTCTCTAACCGAGGCACATGACTCTATTGATCAGTCACCTGCCATTAATACCATGTTCTTGGCAACAACGACAAATAGCCTTGTTTCCAACGACGTCTGCCAAATCTACACTCTCATGTAAACACCTCCATGGCACCCAAATACGAGCTTTTACCCACCGAACCAGCGTACAGCCCGACGTCATCACGCGCAGAGTCTCCTTCCTACCCACCTCCTTACGATGCTGAGCAAGAATACCACCCATTCGAAAACGATGTAGAGGAGGAAGCACCTCGCCGGCCTCGTATTCGTCGGGAACCGATTCCTTCATTTGATTCGGATCCGCGGTTTAGAATGAGGACACCATCGCCATATGCAAGAGCCGCTCTTATTATTTTTGTGATATTCTTATTCTGGCTCGCGTTTGCCCTGCGCAAGGCCATGTGGGTAGCAGGGGGTATGGGAATGAACAAGGTTATTCCAGAGGTGGACCCTTCGTATTGAATGTGAGCACCATTGCATACTTGACGGCGTATTCTAACTTTGACGATTAAAGAACGACTTGCGGAAACCTACATCATGGCTGGACCTAGAGCGAGTAGCTGTCGACTGGGCGATTTTGTTCACTTTTCTTTGTATTTCTTTCCACACCTGCATATCGCCTGCCACATCATTAATGGACTTTTATTTAACACTGGACACTGTACCCGACACTATTACCATACTATTACCATACCATTTTGGCTGAACCCATCACATCAGAGAGAATATGCTTGCCTCAGGTGGTCTCCTAGAAGTGAATGTTACCCAAAGGATGCATCTTTCTCTCATGCCATACCTCATAGATAGGAAGTTCTCAAAACTATATCTACACTGCCTTCCCTTATCTTCTCACAAAGCTTTGACCCTCTCCAGCTTTCACGACCTCTCTGAATATGACGACCCCTCCGATTGAAATTATTTACAAGAGGGCCGACGGCCTAGATATTTACATGGATGTATACATTCCCACTAAAGCCTCAAAGGAGAGCCCGTCATCGGTATTGCTTTGGTGGCACGGTAAGTCACTGTCATCTAAA
>JAJIRX010000278.1:0-38402 GCA_023853785.1 Psilocybe azurescens | reverse complement strand
TTTTTCCTGATGCAGACAAGAAAGAAAATTGCCTTCATTTTATCATTTTGCATGGAAGGAGGAGCAAAACTATGGAAGGAACAGTACTTGACCTCAAGGACGAAAGGAACTAGTCCCAACCAAACCCTCGAATGGGACACCCTCGGAACATTTCTTGAAAAATTCCACGACGCATTCACTCCAGTGGATGAAACCAGATCAGCCATGAACGACATAAAACGACTTAGGCAAAAACCCAACGAAAGGGTGGAAGACATCATCAACAAGTTCAAATTGTTTGTAGGACAAGCCAATCTAGGAACAGAAACGGAATCAGACCACACCCACCTCATTGGATTATTCCAAAATGCATCACACCTCAGCTTGCTGACAGGATCCTGTACTCTGAAGACCTTCCAAGGACGATCCAAGGCTGGTACAAAAAAGCAACAATATTTGACACCAACTATAGACTGGCCAAGGTCTTTAGAGAAGAACCAGAAGAACGTAGGAGGGCGCCACAATGGAACAACTTCCCAAGAAACAACAGGAACTATGACCCAAAACAGGATGGACGTAAGTGCCATGACAGCCGAAGAACGAGCCGAATTAATCAGGAAAGGCGCCTGTTTCAGGTGCAAACAACGAGGACATCTATCCAGAGATTGCCCACAGAAAGGACCAACAAACCAGAACAGAACCCAAGGACAACCCAGCAAGAAGTGGACCCCAAAGGAACTCCATGCCCATATCAGGAGCCTGAACAAGGATGAAAAAGATGAACTTGCAGACCTCATGGTTAAAACAGGATTTGAAGAGAAAGAAGAAAAGGATTTTTAAAGTGGAGAAACAGGACGACGTCTGTCTCTCCTTATCTGAAGATACAATCTGTACTTACAGCAACAATCGAGAATAAAACTATGCTTTTACCAGTTTCATTCCCACCAAGAAACAGAATGGCTCACAAATCGTCAAAACCTCATGCGCTCTTAGACTCAGGAGCAGGAGGGAAATTCATTGACCAGAACTATGCACAAAAACTTGGACTCAGAACCCAACCCTTGGAAAAACCGATCCGGGTTTATAACATAGACGGAACCCCCGAACAAGAAAGGAACCATCTCGTCATTTGTAGACCTGGACCTAAAGGTTGGAAACCGGAACCATTGGGAACAATTACTGGTCTCTGGGCTAGGAAAACAGAAAATTATTTTAGGATTCCCTTGGCTACAGGAAAAGAATCCAGGAATCAACTGGCAGAATGGACAGATAACTTGGAAACCACGTCAAGGGCCTACGATAAATCAAACCACCATTGAAGAAGAAACGGACGAACGAACACCAACAATTGAGACTACCCACCCATTGGAGGAATTCGAATCGTTAGTCATCCGATATATTGGGGATGCAAACGAAGATGAAATAAAAGAAACTTGGCTTAACACCAAAATCACGACCTCACAGATGCTGGCCCAACAATATGAACCAGAGAAACCAACAAGACCTCTCCAAGAAATTGTTCCCCCAGAATATCAATCATATACAGACCTTTTAGATAAACAAGCGGCAGACCGATTCCCGGAACCAAGACCATGGGACCATAAAATTGAGTTAAAGAAGGATTCATACCAAAGAAATTCAAGGCATACAATATCACACCGGCAGAACAAACAGAACTGGACACCTGGACAAAGGAACAATTGGACAAAGGATACATTCGACCCTCGGAATCACCTATGGCATCTCTCTTCTTCTTCGTATCAAAGAAAGATGGAAAGCTTAGACCTTGTCAAGACTACAGGTATATGAACGACTGGACGATCAAGAACGCTTACCCACTACCACAGATTACGGAACTTATGGACAAATTGAAAGGCGCAAAATTCTTCACCAAACTAGATATCCGATGGGGCTACAACAATATCAGGATAAAGAAGGTGATCAATGGAAAGCAGCATTCAAAACCAACCGAGGACTTTTCGAACCAACTGTAATGTTCTTTGGCATGTGCAATTCCCCAGCAACCTTCCAATCCATGATGGACTCAATCTTCGAAGACATGATATCACAATGCTTCATAATCATTTATATGGATGACATTCTAATCTTTGCAAAAGATCGAGGGGAATTGGAAAAATACACCAAAATGGTTCTACAACGACTCTGACAAAACGATCTCTATCTCAAACCAGAAAAATGCTCTTTTGCTCAAGGAAAAGTGGAATATCTCGGAATGATTGTTGAAGCAGGAAAAATCTCTATGGATCCAACAAAACTCAAAGGAATTCAAGACTGGCCAGCACCTACTACTCTCAAACAAGTCCTATCATTCCTGGGCTTTGGGAACTTCTACCGAAAATTCATCCGGAAATTCTCTGAAGTAGCTCGACCTCTAAATGAACTCCTGAAGAAAGACAAAGGATTTCTATGGAATGACACAACTCAAGCTGCCTTTGATGAACTGAAGAAACGATTCACAGAAGAACCGGTACTCTTGATGCCCGACCCCGCCAAACCATTTCAAATCGAATCTGACGCTTCAAAATATGCCTCCGGAGCAGTCCTTACTCAACTGGACGGAAATGGTGAAAGACACCCATGCGCATTTATATCAAGAACGTTCTCTCCAACTGAAAGAAACTACGAAATCTACGACAGGGAATTACTGGGAATAATCAGATCATTACAGGAATGGAGACACTACATCCAAGGATCAGAACACACGACTACTGTATATTCAGATCACAAGAATCTGACATATTTCAGATCAGCCCAAAATCTAAACCGACGACAGGCGCGCTGGTCTCTGTATGTCTCAGAATTCAATCTGAAGTTGGTACATCTACCTGGAAACAAAATGATTCAATCTGATACCCTTTCAAGACGCCCGATTTCACCCCAGAAGAAGACCATGACAATGAAAACATCACCTTACTTCCAGAAAAGCTTTTCATCGACTTAATTGATGCTGAGTTACAGGAAAGAATTGCCAATGCGAACGAACTGGACCACAATGCAGCAGAAGCAATGAAAACCCTATTAGAAGGAGGACCACCAAATGCACGACACGACCTCAGAGAATGGAAAACAGAGAACATGAACGGCAAAACTATCTTATACTACCAAGGACGAGCCTACATTCCAAAAGATCAAACCCTACAGAAAGACATAGTCAAATCATATCATGACCCTATCTCAGCTGGACACCCTGGAGAATTAGAAACATTCAATTCGGTAAAACAACACTACTGGTGGCCAGGATTACGATAATTTGTCAAGCAATACGGTAAAAGGATGTGCCGCCTGCCAACAGTTCAAAATAAATCGACATCCCTCTAACCCATCATTCATACCGATACCTGGACCAAAGTCAGCCTGACCCTTTGCAGACAGTGCTATGGACTTCCTTACAGACCTTCCACTGATCCTGGACAAGCAAGGAGAAGTTGAATTTGATGTGATTCTAAGCATCACTGATCACGGGAACACAAAAGGACTTATCCTTATTCCATGCCGAATGAAAGGACTGGATGCCGAAAAGACTGGCAAACTCTTAATGGAAAATCTCTACAAAAGGTTTGGACTACCAGACAGCCTCACATCAGATCGAGACCCCAGATTTGCCGCTGAATCATTCAAAGAGCTAATGAAACTCCTTGGAGTAAAATCAAAATTTTCAACTGCTTATCACCCTCAAACAGACGGAACAACAGAATGATATAACCAAGAGATCGAAGCCTATCTATCCATATACTGCTCGTCTCACCCAGAAGACTGGCACAAATGACTTGGGACCCTTGAATTCACTCACAATAACCGAAGACATGCGGACAGACAGAGAACACCATTCAAATTAATTCTCGGATACTCCCCCATCGCGAATTCCCACTGCATTCGAACACACCAAGTTTCTTTCAGTAGAAGAAAGACTGAAGTATCTTCAAAAGGATCGAGAAGAAGCCCTAGCAGCCCACGAACTAGCCCGGACAAGGATGGCTGAAAGGAAAAACTCAAACTTCACACCGTTCATCCAAGGACAAAGAGTTTGGCTAGAAGCAACAAATTTACAGACGAATTATCACAAGAAAATGGCACCAAAACGAGAAGGACCTTTCAAGATCAAAGAAGTCTTAGGACCCCCTAACTTATTGACTGGAACTCCCCAAAGGATGGCTCATTCACGATGTATTCCATGCAACACTTCTTAATCCATACCACGAGACCGAAACACATGGACCCAATTTCATTTGACCGCCACCAGAGATATTAAACGATGAAGAACATTGGGAAATAGAGACGATTCTCAAACATCGAAAAAAGGAAGAGGATACCAATACTACGTCAAATGGAAGGACTATCCGATCACCGAAGCAACGTGGGAACCGGCTTCGGTCTTTGAAGAAAACCGGTAACGAAATCTTACAGACTTACCGAACACGTCACAAGCTGTAAAAAGACCACCATCTTCCCTCACTCAACAATCAATCAACATGCTCTCCTTTCCCTCAATCAAACGCGTCAAGTCCACTCTCTTTCCCCAAAACACTCATGAACCTATTTTTCTCACAACAAAAATACCAAAATCCCAAGAAGATCGACAACAAATGCTTGAAGAACTCGAGATAGCGCTTCATAATGTCTCAAGAAGTGGAGAAACAAGCACACAATGAACTCAAGGCAAGATGTGCAGCAATGGCGCATGACCAAAATCTAGAGTATCAACTGCGGATTTCCCGGCTCAAGGAAAAACTTAGACCCGGACTGGCAACAAAGGCTATAAGAAAGGTCAAGTCGCTACACTTCTAGGCAACAAACATCGATATCCAACAATGTCTCATTCCACTGCTCATGCCTCATCTGTTCCCCAATCTACTACTACATTGTCTCAACTTTTTAATACTCTCTCCGTCTCACGAACTACTTGAAATCTTGAAAAATGCCGAAAACCGATATGACGTCAAGCCCTTTGCCCCCTTTATTGAACGAGAACTTGAATTCTTCAACTATTTATCTGGTGAAATCACGAATCATCGAGGCAGACATTGCAGTCAAACAGGGCGAGAGTCCGAGTCCACCACAAAGCCACCACCAACTCCCTCAAACGTCTTCAACTCAAGGGTTTCGAACGAGCCATCGAACACGTGCTCATCAAACACCGCACGCAGACACCCCCATGGAACGACTCACCGACGCTGATCCACCACAACCTTTTGCCATCAACAATCAGACCGGCACGCCTTCTTGTTGCCCGACTTGAGCCCGACGGACAAGTGTTGGGAATCAATGTCGACGGACGTTACATGCTTCGCATGTGGAAAGTTGGGACATATATGACAATATTGCCCCAAGCTCACCTGCAACCACTGCCACCGCCGAGGACCAGGACATACGACAAGATACTGTCCTTTCAAGCATAACGACTCTCCTCACAGAAGCGATTACTTTGATTATGACGACCCCATGGATGATGTTGGCATCGCAAACAATACCGGAGAACCCTACGGATACTGAAGACCATTCGACTGGGACAGTCGAACCTTAGAAGGGGGGTAATGTTATGGACACTTTATTTTCTTTTTGCTTTTCCTTTTTCTTTTTCTTTTTCTTTTCCCTTTTCTTTATCATCTGTCACATCATTGATACATCATCATATGTTCTGGTGAACTTTGCTTTCCATCATATCTATGAAACTCCATCATATCTTTGATGGACTTTCACTTCTATCTTTTATGATACATCTTTCGATGAACACTTGATCTGTTTCCTCTATTCTTATATACATCTGCTGATGAACATTCAAACTCGTTTCAACTTGCTGTGTGGTTCATAGTATTTATACCAGGAAGGATCCACTGTATTCTTTAGCTAGTTCTTGAGAATCTAACCTCCTCTTACTTGACACCGCTTGGAACTTGCTGTTCTTGACTACTTGACTGTTGGCTTTATCCACGCATGTGAATATAAGCTTGAAGTCGTAACAGCAGATGTAGGACAACGATTCAAGACATGCACAAGTGCAGCCAAACACTCAGCCCAAAATTTCTTGGACAGACCAGACTCTTCAAGCAATGCAACAATCCTTTCAGCAAATGTTCTATTGGCATGTTCAGCAACCCCATTTTGCTGTGGTCTGTTTCTGCAGGTATGCTCTCTCACAATTCCACATGCATCCAGGTACTCTTGGAATTCTTTTGACATGTATTCACCACCTTTATCCTCCCGAAGTCATTTGATCTTTTTGCCAGTCAAGTTCTCAGCATAAGCTTTGAACGTCTTAAAGCAAGTGAATGTGTCGCTTTTGCGCTTCATAGGGATAAGCACTTTAAAGTGTTCAGCATCATCAATAAATGAAACCCAATAACGATAGCCAGAATGTGACAAGATACCAACATCATGCACATCTGTGTGGATCAATTCAAGACCTCTGTAGCATGATTATCTGATGATGGGAATGGATTTGCATGCATCTTTCCTGCCAGACATGGTTCACATATAGGATCTGGTAAAGCTCTTGAGTCCAGTACTAAACCATCAACTAGATCTTTCTTTATCATGAACTTAATCCCATCATAGTTGTGGTGTCCTAACCGTTTATGCCATAAAGACAAGTCGAGAGGCAGCGTCGAAGCCAAATGTACATTTTCCATAACATCTACTGTAGAGCCATCTAAATATCCAATATTGTCTGTATCAATGGTAGCAGTAAACAAGAGTTTCTTTTGTGAAGAAAAGTCCATTTTGTCATGAGAAATATGTACATCAATGCCTTTGTACTTTGTCAAATATAAAACAGCAAGAAGATTATTATGAAGTGCAGGAACGTGAAGTACTCTAGTGAATTCTACATCTCTATATCGTTTTCCTCTAACTAACGGTCTGAACAGAACACTACCAATGCCCTCTGAATATATAACTCTATGGTCCGGCTAGTCTAATAGGCACTCTATATGGGGTATAATTGCATATCCAGTTTCTATGCGGTGTCATATTAGAAGTGGTGCCTGTGTCTGTGTTCCAATGAAATATGTTAGAAGATGTAGAATTGACCTCGTGTTCAGCAACAGCACTTGCCTTTCCAGCAAATTCTGTCACTGCCGCTGCTTTCTCTTCTTCTGCCTTTTTGGCACTCTCATTCTTTGCTTTCTTTTCTGCCAGCTCTGGACAGTTGAAAACCCAATGACCCAATTCTTTGCAGTAATTGCACCGATCCTTTGGCCCAGGTTTTCGCTTTTCCCATGGCTTCTTGCCCCCACTGCCACCTGCTTTCACTTGGTTCAACGACTCTGTTGTTTGACGTTGACGATTCAACTCTTTGCTGCGAACGCCCTGCATGATGACTGACTTGTCCAGCTTTTCCATCAACAACAGAGAAACTGCAAGATGTCTGTAGTCATCAGGCAAGGCAACGTATGAGTGCCATGCACTGAAGCTCTTCATCAAGTGTCTCAATCTTAAAGTCGGCTGGACGCCAAGTTCTGAATAGTTTGCATGGCCTTTTCAATTCGGGTTCCCAAAGTTACTAGGGATTCGTCGTCCTGCTTTCTGATAGAGAACAGGTCATCATACGCATTGAATCGTGCTCCTGGCTTCTTGTTCAGGTGAGCAGCTTCAAGCAATGCCCACATCTTGATTGGATCTTCATCATGCCCTCTAAAGTGCACCCTTTGATCATTCTCCACAAGCAGGTAGATTTCACCTGCTGCCCTCTCTGCCTTCATCTCCCACTTTGCCACTACCTCTTCATTGATGAATTTATCCCCACTAGCAACTGGCTTTGCTTCTTTGCCAGATACCAATCTCCATAGTCCATTTCGCATTAACCATGCCTTCATCTCCCCAGCCCATTCAGGATAGTTTGAATTTGACAATGGTTTAACTTTAGCAACTGTGTTGTTGTCTGAAGACATTTTGCAACAAGTTCAAATGTCAAGTGTTGTTTCAAGGATCCAACTAGTCTAGTATCAGACAGCAATAGACTTAATCAATGTTTTGCCAAGTTTAAAGCCCGGGGCCCATAACCTGTTAGAAATAGACAATAATGCACAAATCAGTAGCTATACTGATGAGTAACAATAGAGTCAAATCTCAAATGTGCAACAATGACAAGTATGAGTGAAAATAGTAAATTGCTTCTGTAGACTCCAAATCTTGTTCTAGTGTCTTTGTTTCCTCAGACATAGTAGGAATACTGGTCTTTTACATGGCTAAGTGTCTAAAAATGGTGAGGCGTGACTATAGGTGTCCACAATATTGCGTCAAAACACCAAACCTATAATTACGTGACAAATTATATATCACCGGAACCGTCTCAACGAGGGATTCCAGATCAGTGATCAGAATTTGAATAACTTTACTCTACAAAAAGTTATTAACAGAACAGTATGCAAAAACACCGAAAAGAGCGAATTCTAACTAAGTGTCCATTTGTACAAGTCTAAATATCAAGTGTAGAACATTAGAAACAAAGTGTTTAATCACAAAAACTAACAATATGAGGCCGCATTCGGTGTCAAACCTGATCTTCGAGGCTTGCGTGAATGGGGTGACAAGGTGTGGGTAAGGATCGAGGGTGGTAATAAGCTTGGAGGCGTGTTTGAGAAGGGAGATGGGTAGGAATAGATGACAGGTCAAAGGGTGTTCGTGTCTACTGGACAGACACTAGATCCGTCACTGTTGAGCAAAATGTCTACTACGACAATACATGCATGTCAGTTTCACGTATTGAGGGGAGGATTGGGATGGATTTGTCGATCCGGAAATTGACAAACCTGTCATACCCTCAACCTCTGCTGATAACCCATCAGCTTTGACTTCAAATTCCACCCCTGCACAACCTCCCGTACCACATGAACCGGTCAAAACACCACCTATCCCACATGACGAGCATCAATCAGAAGCTGAAGAATCCCATTCTGAGGCCGAATCACGTACCAAACAAATTTGAAAGCCAACGCAATGTGTGCGTGATCTTTTGGAAGGCTGTGCAGTCGCTTCAAACCTTCCAAAGGGTCAAAGGTTGCTAAGGGTGTACAGCTACCAACCCTGAAGCTCCTGTACCAAATATTGAATCTCCAGATGCAGTCGAGCAGCCTCGAGATACTGTTCTTGAGGGGAGGAACGTCAGACTGGATGATGGCGGCGGATTGGGTGGAGGAATATGCACTGGCAGCTGAGATCAGCGAAGCTGAAGCACTTGAGCCTCAAAGTCTTGCTGAGGCGAAGAAATGTCCAGACTGGCCACTATGGGAGAAAGCAATACACGAAGAATTAGCAACACTGAAAACAGCCGGAACTTGGGTTCTCGTCCAACGCACCTGAAGGAGTCAACATCGTCGGTTCAAAATGATTATTCCGTGCTAAAAGGATGCCGCAGGTAACGTTGTTTGATACAAAGCGAGACTCGTTGCGCAAGGATTCTTGCAGGTCCCAGGAGTCGACTATTTTGACACATTTGCTCCTGTGGCACGTCTGGCGTTGATTCGTGCTGTACTCGCTATAGCTGCTGTTGAAAACTTGAAATTCATCAAATCGACATCAAACGTGCATATCTGAATGGCGTACTCACCGAGGACGAAGTCATTTTTATGAAACAACCTCCCGGATATGCATCAGAATCTCCAGGACTTGTTTGCAAACTTGGCAAGATGCTATATGGGTTGAAGCAGTCAGGCCAGAGGTGGTATCAGAAACTTGTTGAAATCATGGGAAGCTAGGTTTCACAAGATGCGACGTTGACCAGGCCGTTTTCTATCGAAGAAATGGGAGGAAACTTGTTATTGTGTTGGTACACGTCGATGACTGTACGATTGTGGCTGTGGCACTGCCACTGATCGAACATCTTAAAAGGAAATTGCCAAGCACGTTGATATCACGGATCTCGGAGAAATCCATTGGATACTCGGCATTGAAATCCAACGTATCCGTGAAACCTGAAAGATATTCCTTTCACAATGTTCGTACATCGACTCTATCCTCCGCCGTTATGGCCTTGAGGACCTCAAGCCAGTTTTGATACCGATGGAAACTTTGACACATCTCACATCCGCTCAATCCCCATCGACAACCGAAGAGTTTGCAAAATGTGCAACGTGCCATATCATGAGGCAGTCGGTTTGCTAATGTACGCGTCACTCAGTACGCACCCAGACATCACCTACGCCATCCAAACCGTCTCGCGTTTCTCGACGAAGCCTGGACTTGCTCATTGGGAGGCTGTTAAGCAAATTTTTGCTATCTGAAGGGGCACACGCGACTTGTGGCTTTCGATGGCGGCACTTCAAAGGAACTCACTGGGTATGCGGATGCAGATGGTAACATGGCCAAAGATCGTCATGCGATATCAGGGTACGCTTTTCTATTACATGGTGGCGCCCGTTTAGTGGACTACTAAACGCCAGGAGATTATTTCGCTTTCCACGACGGAAAGCAAATATGTCGCAGCTACGTACGCCACGAAAGAAGCCTTATGGCTTCGTTCTCTCATATCTCAACTTTTTGATACCTCTCTGGATGCCACCACCCTATTTTCTGACAACCAGTCAGCCATCGCCCTCACGAAAGATCACCAATACCACGCACGAACAAAACACATCGATATCCGATTCCATTTCATCCACTGGATCATCGAAAACGGATCCTTAAGCGCCTTATCTATTGTCCTACCCACGAGATGATTGCTGATACTCTCACCAAGGCTCTACCTTTGCCCAAGGTCAAACACTTCGCCGCTGAGCTCGGCCTCGTATCGGTTTGAGGGGAGTGTTGGAATATAGTAAGCAAACGCAATAACGCTTCGCAGCCGTTTGGCTATGCAACTGCCAGTTTCTTTAAACATTTGTACGCATATTCATTCTTACATATTAGTTCATTAACAGTGCATTATTGCACTATTCCTCTTCTCTGTAATATATACATTATATTCAGTTTGTTATCTTTCATTGCGGCACGCAATACACCTTTATTGGTTTCTATTCACTTTGTAGATACGAAATACTTTATATATGATACTTCGATACGAGCTCTCCTCAGTCGTTTGCCACGCAAACAACTGAGCTTTCGTGTTCTAGAATTCTTACACTTCATTATGTTCTGGTACTGGACATGCCTTGCAACAATGGTGGCTTCATCTGCTATATCACATGTTTCATATATATTTATGCTTATCCAATGTTCTCTTCATATTGGACCATTTGCTTATCCCTTAGGTAAACTACACTCTATTGTGGCCACTTTGTTATTACACTTTGCTTGTACTCATTGATTACAATAAATTTTCAGGAAGGCTTGCAGTGTGTTAATCCATGGACTCCAATGGACATTGATACTAATGCCAGTTGTTTTCGCTTTGTGCGACACCTTACATATTTATTTTTTGACAAGTCAGGCTTGCAGTGTAGCCTAAACCTATAAAAATCCTATGTATTTTCTATCTTTAAACAGCACTCACTGTATTATCAGCTTCTAAAACTTCTCTAAATTGCCTTAGCTTTGTTATCTTTCCCAATATGTACCTCTGATTCATTATATCAATTGTTCAATATGGTTTCTGTTGATCCCAGTACTGTTCTTGCTTCTGGAACACATTGTGTTACACACATGGTGGCATGCAATGCTGCACCCATTGATTATGCATGCATTTTCTTTTAATCATACCATTTCAATTTTCAACTAATTTCTTGATTTTTTTTTATTTCTAAAGGCCAATTATGGGTCCTCTGCACGTGTATTTGTTGGTCATGGCAATGTTATTGTAGACAAGAACATCATCTATGAAGAGGATGTACTTATGTATATGTCTTCTGACAATGAGACCACTGACCATGATGGTCATCATGTTGCTTCTTCTAACACATCTCAGTATGTATTTTTGCCTTACATATTGTTGTACTAACACTTTTCTTCAGCGACAATGTCCCTGCACCTGTTTTACCTAACAATACTATCAAGATTCCTGCAATGCATACTCAGTCTAAAAGCAGGATGTATGCTCCATTACCCTTCTTGCACTTGTCATCACACTTATGCACTTGTTAGTTCCAAGAAGAGAGTTTTAGACAAAGCAGCAATCATTTCATTTGAGGAGGACTTACCATTAGTTTTTTTTTTCTTTTTTTTGTATATTTCTTGTTCTTTCTGGCTTTTTATTTTGTATTCGATTTGAATTTTTATTAACTTTTTTTTCCTCTATTATTTTAGTCAACAAATTATGCCACCCAAAAGAGTTTGCACCAATGCATCTAAGTCCACTGGTAAACTGGCTGCTATTCAGGCATCTGCTGCTGCTGGTGATTCCTCCTCTTCTGGTGTTGAGGTTGTCAAGGTCACTGATAATAGGTGCACATAATTAATTTTTATTTCCGTCGGTGTTAGGGTTTCCTTTATTTACTTCCATTTTCATTACTTGATTATCTTTTATCTTTTATCTTTTATCTTTTATCTTTTATCTTTTATCTTTTATCATATCATTTATCTTTCTTGATATCTTGATTATTCCAGAAGTTTCCATCATCACTCTTTTCTAATACTCATCATGAGCTTTATTACTCATTATTACTCATTATTGCTTTCTTTATTATTCATCAGTCCTTCTTATTACTCATCATAGAATCTTGCTTAGTCAGTCACCTCTAGAGTAATATAAATACTGCATGTTTTGTACGTAGATCCCCAGCTTCAATCTCTTAGGATTTCCACTATCATTAGTGTGAACCTTCAGATTATTGATTCCTCATAAGTCTATCCTCTGCTCTCTCCTCATCCTCTGCTCTTACTCTCTTGCTTGTCTTTGTTGGTGGCCTTGTCACACTGATTTTAGTGTTGCCCTGACAGAAGATTGAAGCTTCTTTGACAACTCCACCACCATCCATCACCATGTCGCAGTATTGATATAGGTGGCACTCTTTCATCATTTCATTTATCTTTTGTTTTCTTATCTACATGATTACATAATGTATTTCCATGTAGATAGCTTTCCTGCTTCCTCTGCTTTCTCTTTAGCTTCTATAAACAAGAGTTAAAAACATAGGAACAGGTTCTAGTCATCTTAGTTGCTTTAGGTTCAACTTGCCAACCGAAACCATTCAACAGGTTATGGGCCCCGGCATACCCTCCGCAAACTAAGAAGACTCAAACCTCCGCAAACAAGCACTCCACCATTGTGTCACAGCCGCTCAGCGCCTAGGCATGTTTGCTCCGCTTTAAGTGTTGATGCTCGAACGTTGTTGTACAGACTCCAAAATACCTATCAGATTGTTATCGGGACTCCGACTATGTCTCTCACCCAACGCCAATTGTTATGACACAGCACTGTGTTGGTGGAAATAGGGCATTCACTCAAACATTATGTATTTCTACATCTTTTACTTATTTCACTTACTTCCCGTTTAAGCCATATACCTTCCTATTTCACTTGGGCCTTGGCAAGCCCTCCCGCATATTAGTTATTCCTTTATCTACTGTGCAGTAGCACACCATCCGTACGGTAGTTTCCGTATGGGTATTGTGTAGTTTCTATTCTCATTATTCCGACCTCGGCCATTTTACTTTCGTTCACGCTGAGGTCAGTTATTCTTACTTGATTGTTTACTACCTTTACTTACCATACCTATAGTTACTCACCCGTGCTTCTGTAACTTTAGGTACTTTCAATCAAGCTGTTTTACTTTCGTTCACGCTGAGTTACTCACCCGCACTTCTGTAACTTTACACTGTTCTATTCTCGCATAACTCATGCCTATCGTGAATGGCCAACACAGAAGAAGGATTTGGCTCAGGCCGAGTTCTCATGCCAAAGCTCGGAGGTGCCGTGAAATACAGAGACTGGGAAAAGTCTATGTTTGGATGACTGCTATCTTTAGATGTCATCAGATTCACAGACGATATGGAGCTCGCAGTCCCTATGCCTCAACCCACCACCAATGCTGCAGGCATTACAATTCCTGTCACTGCAGCCGGAACACACTGAATACACAAGTTACATTAGGCGGAAGAATAAGTGCACAGGAGAGATATATATGTGTCTCGACGAAGAAAATAAGATACACGTTGATGACATTCGCACAGACCCACAAGCCATGTGGAACAAGCTCAAAGAAGTACACAGCAAATCAGTGCCCAACTCATGCTTCAACTCTCTCAATGACCTCCTATCCATCAGGCTGAAGGAGAATGAGTCGTTGACTGCACTATCAGCCTGTATTCAAGGCTCCATGCAGCAGGTCCAGGTGCTTTGCCCCACGACCTACGATTTGAAGAAGCTCGATGAGGAGCTGATCATCATGGCGATGATTCGTGCTCTTCCGGCGTGAAGAGTACAGCTCGTTTATTTCTTCAGTACTCCTGCTTACAGATCTCACAAAGGCCGCCGTTCTCGAGGGCGTTTTGCACTGAGGAGACTCAGCACACAGGCGCACACAACGATCTCAAAGCTGCTGCTGCTGCTGCCACTCATGTCATGAAATGTTACATTTGCGATGGTCCTCATATGATGGTCGACTGCCCCAAGTACGCAGCTACGCGTTGAAAGGGTGTAAACCATTCTGAGCTTACAATTTGTAGTGAGATACAGAGGCCCTTATTTTTGCAATTGTTATCTGTAATAAACTAGTACATTATACTAGTGAAGGGTAGAAGATACGCCAGACTATTAGGCTTTGAGGCTTTACTTCCTAGTGGGCCAACAAGAGTAATAGACCTTACAAACTAACTAAGGTGTAGTGTGGCCTATTAATCAGTGCTACGAATCAAAGACTACCTTTAGTTTCCTACACAGCTATCAAAGCAACCCTAACCGAGCGTCCGGGCGATCACCTGCTCCATTGATCATACTATTAGTCCCATGCAAAGAAGAAACTCTTAAGAAATGACCTTGGCTCTTACAAGGGGTAACACCCACCAGTGTCTTACCAAGTGATCGCCAAGTGATGAAAACCTTATTAATTAGCAAAAGCGATCACTGTGTCCAGGCCTCACAAAGGCTGTTCACTAAATTAGGGCGATCAACCGCTCGGGATCAGGCATCGCTGCGCCACACGGGTGATCGCCCCACGGACCGAATGTATTGGCAATTGAAATCTTGTGTACAACTCAGCATATGGCGGTCTACTAGATCCGACTATAAAAACTTGTAATTTGCAATGCAGCTAACGTGGAGTGAGCGATCGCCCAGCCAGCGATCGCCACACGATACTAGAGGTAACTTGCCTCATGATAAGGGCACCTGCTGTTCCAGGGGTCCTAAACCAATAGCAACTGTGCTGGGGAACCTTGGGAAGGTTTCCTAGGAAATATACCCCTAAGCAATCTAGTCCCGACATGCCTTAGCCGCGAGCCATCTGATAAAATAAGTCGGGTGATTGCTACCCAAGAAGGCACTGCTGCATGGACAACAATGTTATCTTCAAATAAGCGCCGTAGCCCAGGCAAACTAGTACTTTCCACTATTATAATTGGTGCAGCAAAAGCTAGGCAGCACGCAGTCCATTTCCTTCCTTTTTCTCTTAGTCTCTTTCGGTTATCACAAGCCAAAGTATCTATTTAGCCTATAAAAACAGCCCTGTATCTTAGAATAGGAACCAAGTAATTTACACCCCAGATTTGATATCAGAATTTACTCTGAATAAGAATTCTAGTGTTAACACTTTGAGGACTAGTGATTTGTGTGATAAGAGATCAAACACTGCAGTTCACCTTAAGCAATTAGGCGCTACCTGGTTTCATGAGCGATTGCCATTGTGATATTCAACGTCAGGTCTATTAGACTTGATAAGCAGGCTTTTATAAGTCATCCGTGGACTGCCCTGGGGATTGTTAAGTACAGATTGGAACCCTATACGACTAGCGATTGCTCATAGTAACTAGGGACGACTGTCAGAGAACTCTGACTGTTCAGGACATTGCCTATAGTAAGACTGCCCTGGGGATTATTAAGTACGGGTGGGAACCCTATAAAGGCTAGTGATTGCTCATAGTAACTAGGGACGACTGTCAGAGAAATCCGACTGTTTTCAGGACGTTGCCTATAGTAAACTAAGGACTGTGGACTAGTGTGCCCAGTTGCTTATAGGAACCAAGGATCTACTACGTGTTAATACGGGTGATCGCTTATAGTGTTTGACAAAGTTTGAGTTTGGGTTTTATAAAGAGAAACTGTTAAGTGTCCCGTGTACACTCGCCCCCAAAAAGCGATCCCCCTGATATTGGTGATCGCCCTCATATAAGAGAGATCACCCTTACTATTCAAGTGCCTTGTGTGTACTAGCCTGTAAAGGCGTTCTCTAGCTACTAGTGATCACCCCAGAGCAATCGTCTAAGTCTGTACTCTGCTAAACTAGTTATTGTAATAAGCCTTACGAGCTTACCCTCCCAGATCGAACTGATCAATATAAATATTTGATTGGGTGTTGTGTATTGGGCAATTACAAAGTCACCCCGCACTAAACATCTCAGCATGCTCTAGGACGACAGGAGAATAGTGGAGAATGCGGAAAGAAGAAGAGAGGCGGGTGTGGAGGAGGCCGTGGAGGTGCTACAGCTGCTGCTGCTGCTGCTACTCCCGCCACTCCCACTACTCCTGCAGCTAAACCTCCTGCCATTGAAGCCGGGTGCGATGGGCCTGCCGTCAACGCCGATGCCACTGTTTGTCTATCAGCTACATTGCCTCCTTCTCTCCACTGACTTTGCCTGGAATGCAGATACAGGGGCCACTGGACATATGACCCGCACCGTACATGGTTTACTGCCTCCTCATATACCCCATGGCGTGTTCCTATCAATCTTGCAGACAACAACACGATCTACTCAATTGGGAAAGGGGATGTGTTATTTCAACCGGAGGGAGCTGCTTCATGTACCATGCTAATCTCAAATGTACTTCATGTACCTGCCTTGTCCAACAATCTCTTCTCCGTCCTCACCTTAATGTCTGATCATGGCTTTACCGTCAAAATTGTAAATCACAAGATGTCGTTCACACGTGGATCCGTTCTTGCACTCACAGCTACTGTTAACGACTGTAAAGTTGCATACCTCGACGGGTATGTTGTGAGTTGCGCTACGAGCGCACATGTTCATCATGTTGCCAGTGCTGTCGAACGTGCATTTACAGCCACAAAAGGACTCATTGATCACGAATTGTTGCACCGTTGACTCTGTCATATTGGGAAAAACTGGCTGGAACAGCTCATAAAGGAAAATCTATCTTCTGATCTCCAAGTGACATCCAATACACCCTTAGGGCGATTTCTGCGAATCGTGCATTAATGGAAAACAGCATAGGCACCCCTTTTCGTCCAAAAACGTGGAACGAGCAACAGCTCCACTTGATCACGTGTTCAGCGACTTACACGGTCCAATGAAAATGTCAAGCTATTATGGACACAATTATTGGGTAGTATTCGCCGATGACCATACGTGTTTCCTCATGGATTATCCTCTTCGTAAGAAGAGTGATCTGTACAGCACGTTCAAGGAATTCAAAGCTCTTGTTGAGAAACAGACAGGACAAAAAATCAAATGCTTTCACAATGATGAAGGTGGTGAATTCACACTAGGTGAACTCTTACGATTCTGCAAATCTGAAGGCATCCGAGTGGAGTTTACCACTCAAGCAACCCCACAGTCAAATGGTGTCGCCGAACGTGTCATGTGTTCAATCCAGGAATCTATAATAGCCATGAATACCAATGCCGCCTTCCACCGAGCTTCTGGAATTTTGCATTGGCTGCATACACACATGTGCATAACCGTTGTCCTACATCAGCACTCGACAAATCCACCACTCCATTTGCTGAGTTCAGAGGTCGCAAGCCTAAGATTGGCCACCTGCGCGTTTATGGCTGTCGTGCGTATGTTCTGGTTGGGTGTGATAAGCGGAAAAGTCTTGAAGGTCATACCATGAAGGGGTTTTCATAGGATATCCAGATAACCATGTCGGTTGGATGATCTACAATCCTCTCACGAAAAAGATAATAATCTCACAAGACATTATCTTTAATGAGTCAGAATTCCCTGGTCTCTCAGGATTGTCTGTCGCGACTGATCGGCCTCCACCTTCTCTGGCTGACTTCGGACCTCCCGCTGAGCCCTATGACCATGACAACTTCGCACAACCGCCTCCAGATGAACTAAATGCAGTTCTGGAGGGAGTTGCTCCTCTTGTGATTCCCCACAATGTTCCAAACATTGTTGAACCTCTTCCTCAGCCTGTAGCTCAACCAATACCTCCCAATGTCCCTTATGCCCCTGGTACTTGCTGCTCCACTAGACAGCGCGCCCCAGCACCATCTCAAACTGCAATGTACGACAACACCGTCAATAGGCAGAAGATGAAAATCTCACCTCTTACCGTTAACGATCCCGCTCCGCTCCCTGATGCTCCGGCCACTGCTCCCCAAGACAACCCTTTATGGGATGTGGACGTTGGTCCAGTTGACGTGAATGGCTGCCAGATTCTGGATTTCAACCTAAACCTCGCCTCAGATGAAGCTTTAATGCTTGCTGGGCGGGCTTTCGTTGAAACTGGGGTGGATATCAGAGGATATGGCCGCCTGGCAGTCAATCTAGATGACCATGCAGCTCTAAAGGTCGGAGCGCATGACACTAATCCATGTTCGTACAAGGAGGCTGTAAATTCGGACCACGCAGAGGAATGGTATAAAGCTATGGCAGAGGAGATGAATAATCACAAAGTCAACGGAATATGGACAGTGGTGTACTTACCAGCAGGTCAACGCTCTATCAGCTCTAGGTGGGTATTCAAGGTCAAACATATGCCTGACGGTACCCTCGAGCAATTCAAGGCTCGAATAGTGGCCCAAGGATTCAGCCAGTGCCCAGGTGTGGATTATGACAAGACATTTGCTCCCACAGCTCGATGGTCTGCAGTGCAAACAATTTTAGCAATTGCCGCAATCAAGGACATGCATCTTGAGTCAGTGGACATCACAGCAGCATTCTTGAATAGCCTCGCAGACATGGAGCTTTACCTCTGACTTCCTGATGGCACTGACAAGACACTCCCTGCAGGGACCATTAAGAAGCCTGGAGACGACCACATTGTAGGCCTACTCCACAAAGGCATGTATGGGTTAAAACAAGGCGTCTACCTCTGGCACAAACAGATGAACGAGGTCTTCTTGTCTATAGGATTCACACACATTGTATTGGATCCATGTGTGTATTGCTACATCCGCGATGGTGTCGCATAATCATACCCATACACGTAGATGACATGACCATCGCCTCCACAGATCCCCCAGCCATCCTCCGCCTCATTGAAGAGCTTCACAAGCACTTCAAGCTCAGGCATCTCGGACCTACAGTCAGTTTGTTAGGCGTACATGTCACCCGTGATCGTAAATCTTGCAAGCTATGGATAGACCAACGAGCATATGCAGTCGATCTCCTCACATGATTTGGGATGCTTGACTGCAGACCAATCTCGATGCCTATGGATTCATCCAAGAAGTTGTCGAAGACCCAGAGCCCTGCAACTGACGATGAGCACGCAGAAATGGCTAAGTATCTGTACATTCAAGGTACAGGAGCTGTGCTCTACTTAGCTCGATGTACGTGACTGGACTTAATGTATGCAGTTGGAGTGCTATGCCAGTTCAATTCCAATCCTGGGCTCGAACACTGGCGTGCCTTCAAGCACTTGCTCCGACACATCCGCTGGACCCTGGACTACAGAATTGAATATTCGGAGGAGGCAGCATTGCCCAACTTCCAGATGTTCCGTACTTACTCAGATGCAGACCACGGTGGAAACATCGACAACAGAAAATTGACCTCTGGATACATCATTACAGTGGGTGGCAGAGCTGTGGATTGGTCTAGCAAGTTACAGTCAATAGTCACTATGTCCACCACCGAGGCCGAGTTTGTAGCAGTCAGTGAGGCCGGACGCGCTCTATGCAGTATGCGCACACTCCTACAGGAAATTGGATACACGCTCAAGGGTGCATCAGAGCTCCTCATGGACAACCAATCTGCAATTACCGTCAGTAAACACCCAGAGCATATGGGAAAACTCAAACACTTGGACCAGCATTTCTTCTGGCTTCACGACGCTGTCTACATTGGCAAAATCACACCCATCTACATCCAAACAGACAAGATGATAGCGGACATACTCACAAAGCCCCTCTCTTGCGACCTGTGCGACTGTTTCCGTCTTCTTATGGGAGTTGTAGGATCTCCTTCCAATGATCCTGTTTCATGATGTTTGAGAGCCGCCACATCAGGAGGGAGTGTCGCAGTATTGATATAGGCGGCACTCTTTCATCATTTCATTTATCTTTTGTTTTCTTATCTACATGATTACATAATGTATTGCCATGTAGATAGCTTTCCTGCTTCCTCTGCTTTCTCTTTAGCTTCTATAAACAAGAGTTAAAAACATAGGAACAGGTTCTAGTCATCTTAGTTGCTTTAGGTTCAACTCGCCAACCGAAACCATTCAACACACCAACTATTCATCATCCATCATCTTATATTCTTTCTCCACCTTTTCCCACTCTATCCATCTTCACCAATATCCTTTCACCTACCAACCACCTTCACCCACCATTCTATTTCATATTCCCCCACTCTCCAATCATTTATTCCACTCTCCAGTGTGTGCTGTGTGTGAACTTAGTAGATAGGGATACCAACTGTTGGGGCATTTCATTCCTGAGAGGATTTGCTTTTAGTCCACCAGAAAAATACCAGGTAGTCAGTCCTGTGATTCAGGGGTTAAAGCCTAGGCAAGAAGGGACAACTGGGTATCCAGTAGTTTAAATCTTTTAGATACTTATAGTTTCAAGGGCACTTTTTGTAGATAGCTTTCTCCCACACACATCTGGAAGAGCCTTTATCATGGATTTACCCAACACCATCTCACTACCATTACCTGCCCCTGCTCAGCCCTCTTATGAGGAGCTCCAGCAGCAGCTTGCCACCCTTCAAAGTTTTTATTACCACCACCTCTTCCAACAAATCACCAACAACTTCCACCTTCACCTGCACCTGCACCTGCACCTGCTGCTGAGCCTCTGCATTCTGTAGCCTCTGCCTCTCCCAAAGTTTCCAAGTCCTCTCTTTTTGATACTTCTCTCTCAGTCATTATCAAGGTTGCCCCACCTGAGCCCTATGATGGTACACTCAGTAAAGCAGACACCTTCCTCAGTCAGCTTCTATTATATTTTCATGGAAGGGGATCACTGATGACCTTAGCAGAGTTGTCTGTGCTCTCTCCTTCATGAAAGGAGATACTGCTGGTCAATGGGCTAAGGTGCAAACCTTGAGAATTGTAAGCCTGGCCCTCCCCTGTCTTACCCCCTGCTCAGCCAGCGCAGACACGCGACTGAGATCATGTGTACATTCCGATCATCACCTGACTTTGTAGACACAAATTTACATTTCCTCCTTCTTCGTTCCTTGTCTCTTACCCCACAGAACGAAGGTATGTACATAGATTAAATTATGTGTAGTAGTCAGGTCTCTTACCACACGGAACGAAGACCCTTTTGTCCTTTCCCTCAGACTTCTTAAGTACCATCAACCCCAGTGAGGCTTGCTGATCCCGGCAGCCTTTCAGAATGGAGGATCAGGACAGGGATGCAATGCAGTGGAAAGATTTTCTGGATGGATTTAGGACAGCCTTTGGAGACCCAAACCCTGCAGCCACAGCTAGACACAAAATGAGTCAGCTCAAGCAAGCCAACCATACAGCTGATGAATATGTGGCTAGCTTCAGGGAATTGGAAGTGGACACAAAGTACAATGATGCTGCTTTGGTGGAATTTTTCAAAAGGGACTCAACTCATCTCTGGTGGATAAGATTTATTGTCTACCACAGATGCCTGTCTCTTTGGAGGACTGGATTTCTTGGGCTAATAAGCTGGATAGATAATGGAGACAGAGAGAAGTCATTAAAAATCACTCTCTCCATTCTCTAGGCCAGTCAATCAATCACCAGCATCCAAGCCTTTCCAAGCTAGCCCATTTAATCCCTCCTCCACTTCCACCCAAGGCACTTCAGGCAATCTGCAGGTTCATGCAAGGCAACAAGATGTAGTCCCTGTGGAGGTTGATTCAGGTTGGAGGTCTGTCAGACCTCTAATATGCTTCAAATGCAGAAAGTCTGGTCATAAGGCTGCTAACTGCAGGTCCACTGTCAACATAAACTCAATGGACCATGAAGCCCTGAAAGCCTTCTACAGAGAGGAGATTTTAAAGGAAAAGGAAGAACAGCAAAGAAGGAGGATAAGCCACAAAAGGATTTTTAGAGGCTCCATTGGTGAAAGACATGTCCTAATGGAAGAATAAATTTTCTGTATTAGAAATTGAAAATGATAATCCCAACTCATTCAATTCTGATACTGAAAGTCAACTCATGTCTTCTGAAAATTCCTTAAATCCTTCTTCCTCTTCTATTCCTGATAAGATCTATATCTTAAATCACAGGCCTAAAACCTCTACCCATCTGTCAGTTATTTTGAAAACAGTGGATACAGGAAAAAGGCTTAGTGTGGATGCTTTGCTGGACTCTGGGGCTACAGGTCTTTTCTGGACACCAGGTTTGTTAAATACCATAATCTCAATACAAGGAAACTTCGTAGAGCCATTCCAGTCTACAATGCTGATGGTACTCTCAAAAGAGTGGCTCTATCCATGAGGAAGTGGATTTGGTTATGGTATACAAAAACCACACAGAAAAGGCTACCTTTGCTGTTTGTGACTTGGGAGATAAAACTGCAATTATTGGACACACCTGGCTTTATCTACATAATCCTGATTTTGACTGGAAAACAGGGGATGTTCAATTCATTAGATGTCCTTCTGATTGTCACATGGAAGTCAGGAGAGCCAGGAGGAAAAGGCAAAAAATAGCTGCAATTCATAGAAGACAACTGCCTGAATTTCATGAAGAAGGAGATGATTTAATTGAAGACACTCCTGATTCTGAATTAGGGCCTGAGGATAGAATATTCATATCATATCTTCATCCTCAAAGACAGTCTATTAATGCCACTTCCACTGTGTCCCAAAAATTAGCAGAAGAATCTCATCAGCAGGATGTTCCATGACTTGTGATTTATATATATATAATTCAAGCCCTTGACCTGTGCTTCACACGGAGTACCAATATGCCACCGCATTAATCTGAAATTATTCACATGTGTATGCCCAACATTTGCCCAATGTGTTTTATAAATTACATATATTGACATGAGAGTAAGCCCGAAACAGAAATTTGACATGTTTTATCTGATCCGAAATAAGTTAGCTGTCCAGAAGAACACCGCAAGGCAGTTTGAACGTCAGCAGTTGCAAGTCTAGTATCACGGATAGAAGCAGCAAGTCTAACAACATTTCAAATATAAGCACCGAGAGTGTTTAAGTGATCTATAAGATGGTCTGTAAGTAAAACATCATGAAGAATCGTATTGCGAAAGTTGGATGTATCAGTGTCATTGAACAAACACTCAGACTCAATGTCGTTCTTGCGACAATTAAGCCAGAGGGTGTAGGCAGTCACTGAGAAATCTCCTAGACAGCGGGAGACTGCGATATCGATGTTGATGTTTCCGTGCCTTGACAGAGAAACTGGGCCAGGGATCCCTGACGTATTCGAGGAAGTTCGAGTATCCTTTTGCGGATGCCGCAAATCGTCATTGTGAAGTGAAGGGGAGACAGCGGTACAGTTGTCAGTGGTACAACTACAGCAGGAGGTCGACAAAGAGAAGGTGCTAGTAACCTTTGGTATTCCGGTTGTTGTTATTGTTCGCGTACGTGCCGACCTTTCTGGGTCCGGGAGTGGGAAACCTGCTACTTGTAATATGCAGCTAAGTTGTGCGGATTGGACAGGAAAGTAAGCAAGTACGTACCATAGCCGTAGCCTCCGTGTGTGATATTTCCGGTACAAGGGCCTCTACAGATGGAGAGAAGGCCGGACGCGAGTACCATTTTGTTCCTGTCGTTGTGGTCGCTCGCGCCCGTGCCAAGCGTGTCGAACCCAGAAGCAAGCAGGCCCTGATTCAAGATGCAAGTGAGTCATACAAATGGACAGCCGAAGCATACACATACTAGAGCTGGTGATATCTCCTTCTCAAGGACCACTGCAGAATTTGTCAAACCCTTGTGTTTATAGTAGGCTGTCGAAATACCTTGCTACATATTGTGAATTAAATATGGGACAGGAGTAGGTGTCTCCCGGGCTCGATGTACGGGCCAACGTCGTCGCTGTGCGGGCTTGACTTAAGTTGTTTAACTTGCTGTCTTGATTTCTCGGAGTGCCCGCCGAACATGTTGTTAATACATATCGATAACGTCGAGCGGCGTCTAAGGCGTCCTTGGTCTGGCCATGTTTGTCAAAAGTGCTTAGTGCCTGTGGAACTAAAGAGCTTGTAAAGAGCCGTAAATGATTTTAGACTCACGACGATAGATAGTTTGCCGTGTTCGAACAATGGAAATGGCGCATTAAATATACGCAGAGCCATGACACCATGAGAGAATCAATGCGTCCCAGATTCAATAACTGGAAACCTGTAGAAGTTTCCAACCTGATTGGGGGACCATCTTCGTTGAGAGCTGGTCCTCACTCTGAGCTGTTGATCGAGGACCTCAAATGAGTTTCATTCAAGTTTGAATTAGATGATTGTAACATTGAAGATACATATGTCGTTAGAAGACAGGAGACGTTGTAGAGCGGTTGAGATGAAAGTAAGGCGAAGAGCGTAAGACGGCGCATATTCGATGTCAATAGCGATGTCGCGGCTGATGCCGCACAAAGCCGAAGTGATCCACCGCATCCGGCTCATTGCACTGAGCCTTGTTACCCTCCTCGTACTGTCGTACCTGCTCCCGCTGCCCTATGTCCCAGCCGCGCCGAAGACAGTGCTGCTCGCTTCGACGCCGTCGGGCTAGCACCAGGCGTGTTCATTTTCGCAGGTGTGGGTGTGGGCGCCCGTCATAGGTGCGTAGTGTGCTTTGTCCTATGCGATGCAAATGAAAGAGCTCTGCTAATAATATCATCATTTATGCACAAACAGAAATGGGAATGGTGTCTGTAATGGGGTACAATCTGCTCGAAGCCGCATACGCGATCAAGTACCCGTCCGTCCCCTCAAAAGCGCTGCACAAACCCTCCCCTGCGTCTCCGTCTCCGTCTTCCGCCTCTGGCTCCTCTTCCTTCTTACCTGCATTCTCCCTTTCGCAGCCGCTCTCGAAATTCTAGCGCCCATTCAAAGTGTTCTCGCCACACAGCAGCCTGCAGCCCTAACGCCTGTTCGCGTACAACCCGTCAGCGCTCTCGCTCTCCCGGAGTGATCTCGACTCCTCTTCTCCCTCCTCTTCCGCGGCCAAATCGCCTTCCCGCGGTGGTGGTCCCCGTACGTGCAGCCCCCAGTATCGACGCCCTTGCGCGTGCGGCACTACACTGGGCCCCCTCGGCGTCCATGGCCTCCAACGCGTCGGCGTTGTCTGAATTCCTCGTGACGCCCAGCCCTGTCATCTCGGCGTACAGAAGGAAGCATGTCGCTGGGGTATTGATCGTAAGTGTTTCTTGCTTTTTCTTTTTATTTTATTTTCTTTTGCTTTCTAATCTGATTTTTTACTTTTTTATTTTGTTCATTCGTTTCTGTATTCTTCGTTTCTTCGTCTTTTCTCTTCTTCTCTTCGTTTCATTGTTCTTCGTTCCGACCCTCTCTACCCTATCATCCTGTCCCGCCTTTTCCCTTCCTTCCGTCTTTCCTATTCTCGTTCCCTTCCCTTTCATGTTCATGTTCATTCTTTCAACCATTATGTACATCCTCATCTCATCTCTTATACTCTATCCCCCAGGCGCATTAGACGGCTCATACCTCAGCATGCTCAAGAACCAAACGCAAGAATCCGATGACGAAGAGTAACCCAAAAATAAAAGCGAAAATCATATTTATATAAAAGAAAAGACACAATCAACAAATACCCCTGAGTCGAGCTGCGAGCATACAATACAGTACAGTACATTCGGGTTCGGGTTCTTGTGATGCGGGTGCGGGTGCGGGCGGCGGGTGCTGGTCGGTTTGGGTGATCATGACGATGGCGATGATCCTCTACTCTATTCTACGCGAGATGTAAGGCGGGATGGGGTTTGAAGTTCGGGAAAGGGGACGTGAGTTGATTTATAAAATGTACTTGCACTCCAACTTCACGACCACGAGAAGTAATGTAGAAACGTTAATGCGCGCATATACATACGATCTTTCTTTTCATGTTATCATGATCCATGACTACACTTTTGCGTTTTGAGTTTCATTCAGTGCAATGTAGATGTACCTTTGTTTTTGTGTTTTATTCCAGGCTTATATCCGTCGTCGCCCACCAGCAACACAAAAACAGGGATATGCCTCAACACCTCAACACCTCAACGCAATTCAATCACCTTATCAAACAAATTATGTACATACATACGATTCCCAATTTTTTTTCATTTCAGTGACAAAGAAACAACGAAATACATACCTATATTACTACTAAACGTACTAAACGTCATCAGGCCCTAGAGCGACATACTGGAACACCATGCTCGTCCTCTCCTCCCTCTCCTCCCTGTGCCTCTGTCCCTCCTTCTCTTCGTCTCTTTCTTCGTCTCTAGAGAATTTTCATCCAACCCACCAGCACCAGCACCAGCACCGAGCGCATGTGGGTTCCGAGCCTGAGCACTCAAGCGCGGCCAAAGCGCCGTCCTCTGTGGCGCAGTGACATCCATATTCACATTTTGCCCCCAAAGCCGCCGCCGAATCCTCTGCACAAGCCCAAGCCCAAGATTCCGCCGCCAAAGCGCCCGCCGCCGCCCAAGTGCATGCCCATATTATTATTCCAACCGTGCCCGTGCACCTGCCGTCTATAATCCTCGACCTCACCGCGTCCCTCCCCGCCCGCCCGCGCGATCGTCGCGTGCACGTCTAGGATGTGGATTAGGTGCCGGCGCGGCGCAGGCGTAGGGGCAGACGGAGGCGCAGGCGCAGAGGAAGAAGCAGAGGTCGATGTCGATGTGGGTGTAGGCCCAGGCACATTCGCGTCGAGGTTGAGCTTGGCGGCATCTTGGAGATGCCTATACATCCGCGTCAGATCAGCGCCATCCACCAACATAACAGCAACAGGAGCAGGAGCATAAGCCAGAGACCAGACTTCCTTCTCCTCTCTCTGTTCCCTTTCCTTCTCATCCTCCCTCTGCTGCCTTTCCTCCTCCTCCTCCAGCACCCTCCTCCTCTTGAGTTCCCTCTCCTTCGCACGATCAACAAGCCTCCCCATTTCCCCAACCCACTGCCGCACCACACCGATATCCGACCGCCCCTTGTTCAGCTTCTGCTTTCCCTTTCCACCCTGCACCTTCTCATCTTCGTCCACCAAGCGTGCAAGCACACCTTTGAGATCCTCCAACGTCTCTCCGTTTGTCCTTTCCCCTCCCCCTCCTCTTTCTCGTTACCCCTACCCTAGCCCAAGCCCAAGCCCAAGCCCAAGCCCTAGCACCACCACCACCACCACCAACATCCACCCTCCTCGGGTCCACCTCAGCCTCCTCGACGCTGTTCTTGACCAATGCAGTGTCTAGACCTTCACCCGTCCTGCGTATATACTCGTCCAGGATGTCCACTTGGTCATGAAGGAGGATCGTGACTAGAATATCGCCATGGTAGCGAAGGAGCGCATCCGGCGTAGTTGTTTGCAGTGATAGCGCGAGAGACTGGTATAGATCCGCAATGTGCACAAACGCGTCCAACTCGTGCTCCCCGACTGCCTTGCCCAACGGTGGAGCCAATCCTACTTTCGGCCTGTGCCATTCATCGCTTCCAGCCGGTTTCGCCCACCTCATGGCAACCTCTAGCATCTTCATGGGGTGGACAGTACACTGAACGGCCGACGATCGAGTAGCGATGTCAACAAACTTGATCTCTTGTTGCTCAACGGTCGTATCTGAATCATCCGATGCCCAACTTTCATTGTCAGAACCATCATCATCTTGAAAATACAGACGGGTGAGCATGTTTTGGGCCAGAACACAATAAATGAAGCTCACCTGAATGTATATGGAGGTTAAACTTAATCTCATCTTTCTTGTCGGCGGGATGATATCGAGCTGTGGCTATTGCAAGAACGAGTTTTGCTGTGGACCAACGGCGACCTGCGATCGCAGCAGAGACGAGTGTATGTCCTACATCTCGCACCATCAGCAATCCGATTTTATACAAGTGCGTTATAAAGAGACAAACCGTTTAGGTCATGCTGGTACATGGATGTATCTACCTGCCGGATTGATATATTTACTGGACTGGGTCCCACTAAGACATGCACAACAAAAATATCGTGTACCTGCTATGGAGTCATACCCCACAAGAAAAGATCGACATCCGAAGTCGGGTACGCGTTGGAATGGTAGTATTTTCTGATCGCACGCTTCGAAACCGTATCGCCTTCCGAAAGAGACGTCAAACACGCGAGCACAGATCCGCCGGCGGTAACAACATTGTTCCAATTCACAAGCTGCGACAAAGGTCCTTCTGTGAAAATCGCCCAGTTCTTCTTGAATTCTTCGACATCGGCGACTGTGGAAGGTGTCCCTTCAAGTCTCCTGTTGTCGTCGGTAACTGGCATGACATATTTAGCAGAAAGACCCTCTTTTCCTTCAACGACTCGAGCCCTGATGGTCCTGACGGCAGCTGGAGCATCGAACGCGTCGACCAGGCTGAAGCGGGGGTTGGAAAGACGTGGGTTCTTCTTGTCGGTCGCGAACAACTTCCTCAACTCGGCCTCGTCGTCGAGAGATGGCTGCAAGACCGCATCAAGCGACACTCCTGGCTCCGCTGGCAACGCGTTAACACACTCAATGAAAGATTCGATTTCGATAGTGGGTTGCATGGTTAAGGAAGCCTGGGATGGTTGCATGGTTAAGGAAGCCTGGGATTCGTGTGTTGGGTAGCAGTAGTCCGTGCCCAGTATTTAAGGCCCATGTTGTCGGGCTCATTGTCGATTTCGGCTCATTGCTTTCTGAACTTTGAGGGTGCTTTTACGCAATAATTAGGCATGTGGGTACATGAAATTCTTTCTACAGCTTGTAATATATACGCATCTCATTTTCCCATATGAATGAAAGGAACCCATCGCCGGAACGAAACATTCCGGGAACGTAGCTCCTTGACCGCGATGTGAAGAGCATACGCAGACTTCGTCACATCTGGTTCACCAGCCGTTTTCCCGTCAGGACCACGGAAAAGTTCTCGATAGAATGCGTCTGCGACAGTAGGCCCGTCTCTGTCCATCATTTCCCTAGCCAGTCCTATTAGAATATATGTTCTCGGGAAGAATGCCAAAGAGAAAAAACGTACCACATGGTAGCAATAACCCGCCGAAATCCTGAAAACAGCAGGCATGCAGCTAGGCTCATCGCCTCATCCGGTAATTTTGGTCACCCATCGCCGTCTCACAGGCGCACAGAAACGCAAGTGATCCATTCGGCATCTTCTCCTTCATAATCCTCGAGATCCGAAGTAGTCCATCGGACAGCTTCAGTCCGCTATCCAGAGGTTTCAATGGATTTTGCATGCCATGGCATGCAAAGTGGACGACAGACACAGTTGAAAGACGGGAGGCGACATCTTCGATCTCTGCGGGTGATCCAGGGACACCCAATTCCACAAGAGCGTCACTAGATACGTACTGCCGAATTTTGTTTAACTCGTCTTTTGTAGAAGCCAATTGTTGAGATTCGATGACTGTCATCATTCGAAACGTTTCGGTGGTGGCTTCGGTGGTGGCCGCGGATGGCTCAGTAAGAAGCGCGCCTACAGTTGGAGTATATGAAGAAACGAAATAATCTGGAGCGCAATCGATAGCTAGGGCACTATCATAGTTGCCCGCGGCATGGATGGGAAGGAAAGTAAACAGACCGGTTGGGCACCATTGCAAGAGAGGCATGTCATCAGATTTCTGTGTCATTTTATAAGTAGGCCGATCATTTGCTGAAAAGTATTATTGACCGACCTTGATATTCAGGCAATCGATGATCGGCTTCACCATTTCGTCCCACAACATTTTCAAAACGGATTTGAAGGTGCCGTCCGAGCCTCCACCATCATTCTCAAAGCTTATTCCTCGCTCTTCACCCAGGAGCTTGACGATTGTGTCTCGGGTTTGATCAATGAACGACCGTGATATCACAGACTGAGAGGTAGCCATACGGACGCTATCAACAAGAATCTTCAAGATAGGAGTGTGTAAGTGTGGAAGGGGGATGTCATGAATGTTTGTTGATGTCATGATGAGGCAGTGACTGCGAACATCATTTTCGATGAGAAAGACAACTGGGTGTTTGGATGCAGCCGGTTTGAGTGAGGATAAACGAGGTGGGAGTAGAAAATCCTGGAACCCATCCAATTCCCTGACTTTGAGAATATTTTGCTCCCATTCTTCATTAAGGCGATTAAGTCGGGAAGCTTCCTGGTCTATGGTTAACTTTTTCCGATTGTCTAAAAGTTTAGCAGTGGCATCACGATGAGATCCATTCTCGAGCTCGTTGGCAATATCTTGCAGTCTATCCGCCAATTCTGGACCATTTGGTTCGATGTTGCGGAGTTGATGAAAGGGAGAGCGGAGAGATAGGACCTGTGACCAGAAGATGGCTCGACCTGATTCCAAAAATTCAATAGCTTTGTCTAAATTTCCAGAGAGAATAGCATATATAGATGCATCACGGGCTAAGCCATCGGTGCCCGTGGTCAAGGCGTTCTGTCGTGATCGTACATCCAAACTCAAAGCAGCGAGTTGTGGTAAAGCCTGTAGGGCAGTTTCATATGCGTGAATTGCAGAGCTATGTTGGCTTTGAACAGCGAGGTGTATCCATGTCTTTGCAAAGTTGAGACGTTGAGATGGAGGTTGGAATAAGTAATGTGTAGAAGCGGAGAAGAAGGACATCGCTTCATCGAGATCATGTTGTTTACCTCCTTGGTTGAATTGTGCCCACAGCGCGTTAGCAAGATCAATGAGTGAGGTGGAGCGTTCGGGATGGGGTGGAAGTCGGAGCTTGAGAGCTTGCCTATGCAGAGAAATGGCTTCATCGAGATCATTTCGTTCACCGCATTGGTTGAATTGGGTTCGCACTGCGTGAGCAAGATTGTTGAGCGACATAGATCGATCAGGATGGAGCTCAACAGCTTGCCTGTGGAGAGAGATCGCTTCATCCAGATCACCTTGTTTACCGTGTTGGTTGAATCGTGTCCCAAGTGCAACAGCAAGATTGTCGAGCGATATTGATCGATCAGGATGGGGTGCAGATTGGAGCTCAAGAGCTTGCCTGTGGAGAGAGATCGCTTCATCCAGATCACCTTGTTTACCGTGTTGGTTGAATCGTGTCCAAAGTACAAGAGCAAGATTGTTGAGCGACGTAGATCGATCAGGATGGGGTGTGGGTCGGAGCTCAAGAGCTTGCCTGTGGAGAGAGATCGCTTCATCCAGATCACCTTGTTTACCGTGTTGGTTGAATCGTGTCCTAAGTACAACAGCAAGATTGTTGAGCGACGTAGATCGATCAGGACGGGGTGCAGGTCGGAGCTCAAGAGCTTGCCTGAGGAGAGAGATCACTTCATCCAGATCACCTTGTTTACCGTGTTGGTTGAATCGTGTCCTAAGTACAAAAGCAAGATTGTTGAGCGACGTAGATCGATCAGGATGGGGTGCAGGTTGGAGCTCAAGAGCTTGCCTGTGGAGAGAGATCGCTTCATCCAGATCACCTTGTTTACCGTGTTGGTTGAATCGTGTCTCAAGTACAAGAGCAAGATTGTCGAGCGATATTGATCGATCAGGATGGGGTGCAGGTCGGAGCTCAAGAGCTTGCCTGTGGAGAGAGATCGCTTCATCCAGATCACCTTGTTTACCGTGTTGGTTGAATCGTGTCCAAAGTACAAGAGCAAGATTGTCGAGCGATATTGATCGATCAAGATGGGGTGCAGGTCGGAGCTCAAGAGCTTGCCTGTGGAGAGAGATCGCTTCATCTAGATCACCTTGTTTACCGTGTTGGTTGAATCGTGTCCCAAGTACAAAAGCAAGATTGTTGAGCTGACGTAGATCGATCAGGATGGGGTGCAGGTTGGAGCTCAAGAGCTTGCCTGTGGAGAGAGATCGCTTCATCCAGATCACCTTGTTTACCGTGTTGGTTGAATCGTGTCTCAAGTACAAGAGCAAGATTGTCGAGCGATATTGATCGATCAGGATGGGGTGCAGGTCGGAGCTCAAGAGCTTGCCTGTGGAGAGAGATCGCTTCATCCAGATCACCTTGTTTACCGTGTTGGTTGAATCGTGTCCAAAGTACAAGAGCAAGATTGTCGAGCGATATTGATCGATCAGGATGGGGTGCAGGTCGGAGCTCAAGAGCTTGCCTGTGGAGAGAGATCGCTTCATTTAGATCACCTTGTTTACCGTGTTGGTTGAATCGTGTCCCAAGTACAAAAGCAAGATTGTTGAGCGACGTAGATCGATCAGGATGGGGTGCAGGTCGGAGCTCAAGAGCTTGCCTGTGGAGAGACATCGCTTCATCCAGATCACCTTGTTTACCGTGTTGGTTGAATCGTGTCCTAAGTACAACAGCAAGATTGTTGAGCAACGTAGATCGATCAGGATGGGGTGTGGGTCGGAGCTCAAGAGCTTGCCTGAGGAGAGAGATCGCTTCATCCAGATCACCTTGTTTACCGTGTTGGTTGAATCGTGTCCTAAGTACAAGAGCAAGATTGTCGAGCGATATTGATCGATCAGGATGGGGTGCAGGTTGGAGCTCAAGAGCTTGCCTGTGGAGAGAGATCGCTTCATCCAGATCACCTTGTTTACCGTGTTGGTTGAATCGTGTCCAAAGTACAAGAGCAAGATTGTCGAGCGATATTGATCGATCAGGATGGGGTGCAGATTGGAGCTCAAGAGCTTGCCTGTGGAGAGAGATCGCTTCATCCAGATCACCTTGTTTACCGTGTTGGTTGAATCGTGTCCAAAGTACAAGAGCAAGATTGTTGAGCGACGTAGATCGATCAGGATGGGGTGTGGGTCGGAGCTCAAGAGCTTGCCTGTGGAGAGAGATCGCTTCATCCAGATCACCTTGTTTACCGTGTTGGTTGAATCGTGTCCTAAGTACAACAGCAAGATTGTTGAGCGACGTAGATCGATCAGGACGGGGGTGCAGGTCGGAGCTCAAGAGCTTGCCTGAGGAGAGAGATCACTTCATCCAGATCACCTTGTTTACCGTGTTGGTTGAATCGTGTCCTAAGTACAAAAGCAAGATTGTTGAGCGACGTAGATCGATCAGGATGGGGTGCAGGTTGGAGCTCAAGAGCTTGCCTGTGGAGAGAGATCGCTTCATCCAGATCACCTTGTTTACCGTGTTGGTTGAATCGTGTCTCAAGTACAAGAGCAAGATTGTCGAGCGATATTGATCGATCAGGATGGGGTGCAGGTCGGAGCTCAAGAGCTTGCCTGTGGAGAGACATCGCTTCATCCACATCACCTTGTTTACCGTGTTGGTTGAATCGTGTCCCAAGTACAAAAGCAAGATTGTTGAGCGACGTAGATCGATCAGGATGGGGTGCAGGTTGGAGCTCAAGAGCTTGCCTGTGGAGAGAGATCGCTTCATCTAGATCACCTTGTTTACCATGTTGGTTGAATCGTGTCCAAAGTACAAGAGCAAGATTGTTGAGCGACGTAGATCGATCAGAACGGGGGTGCAGGTCGGAGCTCAAGAGCTTGCCTGTGGAGAGACATCGCTTCATCCAGATCACCTTGTTTACCGTGTTGGTTGAATCGTGTCCAAAGTACAAGACCAAGATTGTTGAGCGACACAGATCGATCAGGATGCAGTGCAGGCCGGAGCTCAAGAGCTTGCCTATGGAGAGATATGGCTTCATCCAGATCACCTTGTTCACCTCCTTGGATGCATCGTTTCCGCAGTGCATTAGCAAGATTACTGAGTGACCTGGGGTGTTCAGGATGGTGTGCAAGTCGGAGCTCGAGAGCTTGCCTATGCAGAGATATGACTTCATCGAGATCACTTCGTTCACCACGTTGGTCGAATCGTGTCTGCAATGCGTTCGCAAGACTATTGAGCGACATGGATCGATCGGGAGGCGGTGAAAGTTGGGGTTCGACAGCTTGCCTGTCGAAACAAATGGCCTCACCGAGATCACTTTGCTGACCATCATGCTCCAATAGGACCGCCACCAGAGAAGTAAGATTACGGACACCAGCAACGTAGTCCTCAGTTCTCTCAGGCCTTTCTGCGATTACTTCACGGAAAAGTGTCACTGCGGTATTCAGGTCACCCATGTTACCGTACTCAGTGAACTGTTCGTAGAGTTTCATGGCGGACGAATATTGTTGGTGGGCACTTGTGGTATTTCTCGTGTCTTCCGTATTCCCGGCTTTCAGCCAAACCAATGCTCTTTGAAGACCAGAAATACCGCGTTAAGTTCAATCGTTCTATTAACGACCCACACAGTCGAATCCGAGTGTTCGTAAATGAATTTTTCCGAACTTGCTTAGTACGAAATACCATGGCGTCTTGCAGGCTACAAATAGTTTCGCCTAGATCACCGGCAGTCGTATCATGCAAATGGTAAAGCCGGGCATATAATCCATCAACAAGAGTGGTGAAGGAGACATAACGGGTAGTAGATCCAAATGAAAGATGTGGAAGTGATTGTTGAACCAGGAAAATCACGGTGTTGAGGACATGAAGGGAAGTCGACTTCTGGAAATTTATCAAAGATCCCTTCGCCAATTCCATTGTATCTTGTGTATCGGTCTCGTCCTCCTGTCTAATGGCGGTAGTGTCCTGATTAGGACTTATGACGTGGTCTCGGTTCTGAAGGCGAAGCGACGAATATTCCGCAAAATCTTCATTCTGATTGGTGTACATGAGTCTGGCACCCAAGGCGGACGCAAGGTATCTCATGGCATCAATTTGGAGTGGATACGTCATTGGAAGGCTACCGAAAACTTGGCAAAATAGGAAGATCGCGGTGTCAAAGTTTGAAAGTGATAACTCTGCCTTGCATTCTGCCATGAGCGAGGTAGCAGGAGCAACGATCTCAGACGCTTCTTCCGAGTCTTCGTCGTTAATTAAGTTCTGTATTATGTGTCATTATTATCATACCCAGGGAGCGAGACAACTTCAATTTGCTTACATCTATTGCAATCGGAGTGTTTCCATCAATGTCTGCAGTGCATCCAGCCAAGCCTGTACCCTTGACCTGCTCTTCGTTAAATTGCGATGTATCGAATATGGTAAGAAACGTACTGAAAATGGTGGGATCTCTTGTGCACTTGATTCTGCACCGTTACTCTCGCCATGATATCTGCACACATATTGTTAGAAACGACAAAAGTCTCCAAAAAGGTGATACGAACATGAACTTCGAAGATATGAGATCCTGGCTGTTGGGTGGACACGCATCTAATTTGTTATCGAGTAATGTCTCTATCATAGTGGTGATATGATTATAAGTTGTGGATAGAGGAAGGCCATACTGGAAGCCAGCTCAGTTGAGGCTTATATGTAGGGCTATGCAAAAAGACGACAAACTTGGTACAGCCGTCAAGATAAATTTAATCCAATTCCTTCAACTCTGCTATGCGTGCATAGCACCAACATTGAAGCAGACTGCCCTTGTGGCATCCACAATTTAGGTTTGTTAATTTAGATTGAGAATATAGGGTTGTGGATTGTGAGAGGTATGAGTTATGAGCAAGTTATGATTAAGGGTGTCCTGTAATTCCAGACGCGCCGGCACCGGCACCGGTACTGTTGACCTCTTTCTCTCTCCCCCAACATGACGCTCCTTAAATATCTGTATCTGGCCAATAGCAGGACACGGCTCTCTTGTCTGCAGAGGTTCGATGTGGACAAACGGACGGGTTTATTTAGCAAGGTGTGTTAGATCATATTCCTCTATTAAAATTCGTATTTTTCACTTGTTCTGTGTCATTGCAGACCACTGTTCTCGCTTTCAGAGAAATCTCCTCCTCCAAAGTACCCCTTTCAAGCGTGCTTCAGTTAGAGAAGAAAACCTACGCAAATACGTATTTTGTTGGTGAGTTGCAATGTCAAGTGAAGCCCCTCTTTCGCTGAAAGTTTTACTTCATACTCCGGACGCTTGTTGGGCACTTGAGCTGCACTTCGTGGCGAATCTTTCTAGCCAATATCTCGTAGCATAGCCATTTCATCGTCTCGTCAGGGTCGCACAGGTACATCTCTACTCCACCCCGGAGGATGCTGTTCAGTGGCTTGTGGTTTATATATATATAATTTGAGCCCTTGACCCGTGCGAAGCACGGGGTACTAATCTGAAAATATTCACATATGTATGCCCAGCATTTGCCCAATGTATTTTATAAATAATAAATTACATATTAACATCGCATGAGAGAGTCAAGTAAGCTCGAAAAAGAAAATTCATCGTGTTTTGTCTGATCCGAAATGAGTTAACTGTCCAGAAGAACACCGCAGGGCAGTTTGAACGTCGGCAGTTGCAAGTCTAGCATCACGGACAAAAGCAGCAAATCTAACAATATTTCCAACATAAGTACAGAGTGTGTAAGTGATCTATAAGACAGTATGTAAGACATCATGAAGAATCGTATTGCGAAAGTTGGATGTATCAGTGTCATCGAACAAACACTCAGACTCAATGTCGCTCTTGCGGCAATTAAGCCATAGGGTGTAGGCAGTCATTGAGAAATTTCATAGACGGTGAAAATGGGAGACTCCCCATGTCGATGTTGATGTTCCCGTGCTTGACAGAGAAACTGGGCCAAGGATCCCTGACGTATTCGAGCAAGTTCGAGTATCCTGTTTGCGGATGCTGTAAATCGTCATCGTGCAATGAAGGGGTGGACAAAGAGAAGGTGCTAGAAACCTTTGGTGTTCGATTGTTATTATCGTTCCCGTACGTGCCAACCTTTCTGGGTCCGGGAGCGGAAAACTGCTACTTGTAGTATGTAGCTGAGTTGTACGGATTGGAAAGGAAAGTAAGCAAATACGCACCATAGCCGTCTCCTCCGTATATGATATTTCCTGTACAAGGACATCTACAGATGGAGAGAAGGCCGGGAGCGAGTGTCATTTTGTTGTTGTCGTTATTGTCTCTCGAGCCCGTGCCAAACTGGCTGAACCAAGAAGCGAGCAGGCTCTGCTTCAGGTTGCAGGTGCAAATCAGTCATACAAAATGGACAGCAGAAGCATATACATACCAAAGCTGCCATCTCCTGTGTGATACCTCGTTTTCAAGGACCATCGCAGAAATTGTCAAGCTCTTGCGTTTATGGTAGGTTGCCAAGAGCCCTTGCTACATATCCTGAATTGAATGCGAGACGAGAGTAGGTGTTTCCAGGTGTCGATGTGCGAGCTAAACGTCGTCGCTGTGCGGACTTAACTTAAGTTTAACTTGCTGTCTCGATTTCTCGCAGTGCCCGCGGAACACATTGTTAATACATATCGATAGCGTTGAGAGGTTTCTGAGGCGTCCTTGGTCTGGCCATGTTTGTCAAAAGTGCTCAGTGCCTGTAGAACTAAAGAGCTTGTAAAGAGCCGTAAATGATTTTAGATTCACGACGATAGATGGTTTGCCGTATGAGAGAATCAATGCGTCGCGGACTCAGTGTAGAAGATTGGGGGATCATCTTTAGTCCTCACTCTGAGCTGCGAGGACATTAAATGAGTTACATTCAAATTTAAATTAGACAATTGTTACATTGAAGATGTATATGTCGTTAGAAGAGAGAGATGATAGTTGAGATGAAAGCAAGACGTAAGAGCGTAAGAGAAGCCAGTGAAAAGACCATAAATTATTTCCCAGGCAAGTGCTCTTCGGCAGATAATGGCGGACAAGTCCGCTCTTCCAAGTTATAATATAGATAAGCAGCAGAACGGCGGATGCGCGACGAATTCAGCGGCAAGGTGAAATGTAAGGACTAGTACACACGAATCAAGTCAGTTTAATGAAGAAATTGATGCAACGCTGAGTCCAATGAGAATGAATAAAATGGTTCAGGAATATTTACTCGATCCTGCCACGCAGCCAGCTTAACAGCCCTCCCTCTCCCATACACGTCTTTGTGGGACTCGAAAGCTAGGGGTCAAATAGAGCCTTTCCATCTTCCACGCAACCGTTTGCTGATTATGTTGTTATTATGTATGTCTGCAAAACCACTGTGTTTAATCTCGATGGCATGTATTCCTACATCTGCTTACTTGTGAATCCTACACATACGAGAACGAGACGAACAATATCGACTGAAGCAAGTCCTTGCAAATTGGAGCGCAACAGAACTGATCTTACGCTCAAAGAGAATCAGGCCCAATGGTAATGTACTGGAACACCATGCTCATCCTCCTTGTCTTCTCGTCGTCCTCGACATCCTCT
>JAJIRX010000277.1:0-20247 GCA_023853785.1 Psilocybe azurescens | reverse complement strand
AACAAATCTGGTATTGTTGGAATTGGAAAAATGAGTAGAACATGAATATCTAGTTTATTTAATATAATTTAGGCATATAATCAAAGAATTATTATACAAAAATGTGTATTTCACTATCAGAAAATTATTTTTTGATGTAATTGTTATAAAAAATATGTTGTCCCAAATTTTGATTCTAACGTTAAACATTTTATAAACGGATGAGAATTGTGTGTGCTATTCATGTTTATATTTTAGGAGACAGGCTCTATATAATGCATAAATGCGGCATATTAATACAGCCATGTTAGTGCAGTTGGTTTATTGCTGGTTTTAATCATGTGACTTCTCAGTAGTCTCGAGTTCAATCCTTGGGTATTGCAATATTTTATTATTGCTTGCTGAGCTGGTGATCAGGTGATTTATTACCACAGATAATTGATCTGCTGACATAATATGGTTCCACTCGGTTCCACTCCGGATTCCGGTCAGAATTGAGTCTAATTAAGTGTCAAATTTAGTAAATTCCACTTGAATCTGGTCAGAATCTGGTCAGATTCTGATTGGATTTGGGTTGGACTTGATAATGACAGAACCGGTCAGTACCAGTAATTCCAATCGGAATCCGGTCAGAAAAATATGCACATTTCCTGCTAATTTGGCAGGGATACAGCCAAATAAAATTCCGGTCAGTACCTGTGGGGGAGTGTAAAGACCTCAGCTGGAGTACGAAGAACTAACGGAGAAAATCTTGAATGGCTTCACTCCTATTCAACATGCTCCTCAGCCACAGATAACTGCACCTCCAGAGAACTAAAAATTACTTCAGTTCTAATCACTTTATTGTGTTGAGACTGTATGTGCGCCTTGTGGAACTGTTATTGCCTGGGCCAAGTTTGCACGATCTGAGTCACCACAAACATTATGGCATTTTTAAATTCAATTTATTCAACTGAAAATGACCGGCCAGCATATATCTGTATTGACAAGGCATGTGCTCTTTTAAAGCACATTACTAATAATGGAGAGTTTCAATCCTGGTTTAAAACAACATGTTTTATTGTTGACTCTTATCATTACACAAATCATAAAACAACAGATGTTGTATGCCGCTATTGGTGTAATCCTGCTCCAACGAATGGATCTGCACCTAATTTGGTACTGCCTGCAGTAGATAAAAAGGAAATCCTTATTGAAAGCAAGCATTCAATACTCAAGTAAGAAAATTTTTAATATTTATACTTGCAATTTATTTACTTATTTTATAGGCATGTGAACAATTGAACTCATGGCTTGGTGGCTATGAATCCATTCTTAAACGGATGACACCTGGAAATTTTGACTGATTCTTACATACTATGCTCTTTTATCATTCTAAACATGTTGAAAAGCAGAAAGCTCAAAAAGAAAGAAAAAAGCAGAAGAAGATGTATCAAATAGCAAAGATGAAAATTCTGACAATGATACCATGTAATATTACTACTTGCCTGGTTTGTTATGTTTTTAAAAATCTTTTTGAAAATATATTTATTTATATTAAAAACATTTGCAATTTATTATGTCTGTATATATAAACTTGTGCCTAAATATGACATTTTATAGGTAATTTCTGAGCAGATCTGAACAGATCTGTTTGGATCTATGCACAACCATATAGTTCTGTTCAGATCTACTCAGATCTATTTGTAATTCAACTCAGAGCTGCTCAGATCTGCTCAGATCTGCTCATCACTGAGTAGTGCTGATCAGAGCTTGTGGGGAGTGTAAAGTACTGCAATGGGGAGTCAAGACAGATGCTCTAAGCTTATAGATAAATCTCATATCCAATCCAAATTGGTGTATGACAGTGCTGCTGGGCCATTGTTGTCCCTGCCGCTACTGCCTCCTCCCCCCTCCACTCAACTGTTCAGCAGCATCATGTGGTTGGTGTGCATTCTGCACACTAGACATGTACACTGAAGCAGGGTGTCTCTAAGGGCTATGACAACAAGGAACTACAACAGCACCTGTGATCTGGCTTTGGTCAATGTTGTCACCCCAGTAAAGCACCCTCAAAACAGCACCTCCATGCCATCCTCTGACACTCATGCAGTCCACACACCCACCCACATAATGCAAACTTGAGCTCAACTGCTGGAGGATATGCCAATGTGTACCCTGTGCACACCTGCTACCTCCTTCAACCTTCAACACCATCCCACTAAAAGGAGTGCAGCGATGAAGCAGATCCACACCCATTATACCTGTTGTGGAGGAGATTGGCGACGCGCTCGTAGAAACGAGCTAAGTTGACATTCCCACGACTCAGCCAACGCCGCCTTTCACTCAATAACACATTTCTGTACTGCCCGCGTGAACGCTCAACAACGTTCACCCACCAACAGGTCCCTGCTGATGTACCTCAACCGGATAATGTATTCCGATCACAAACGGTGGAACAGGATCACGGCAGTCTTAATACCAATTTAATTTAATTTTTTATCTTTTTCAATTCTCATGTCTTGGCCTCTTTCATTTCGTTATACTAAGTACAAGCAGTCGAGCGCACAAGGACGGATGCTGCCATGTCGATCCCCTGCAGGAGATGCAATGCCACAACATAGTTGAGGGGCTACGGCGGGAATGCCCTTGAGCAAGGCAGAGCCGTATGTGAGCGTATGCACTCCTGAAAGCCATTGGCACGCCTGCACTTCATCCTTCAACCGCTCAATATGTTTTTATCTATTCAAATGGACTCTTAGCTACAATTTCACATTCGGAAAGGGGCATCCGGGCGGCGTAAGAGAACGCGCGACGCTAGGATTTGTATATATGGACAATTTGTAGGATTGAGATCCTCTAGTAAATTTTACCCCCACATTTGACTCAAATAATTTGCGCCCGCGCCCTCTGAGCCACATTGAGATTGATCCCTTCGCACTATCAAGTTTCCAGATTGTACCTTCTTCGACAACCGTAGTCCTCTCCCACAGGAAAGAATTATCCCTTCCACACTGTGCAGCTGACATGCAACAGATTAAGTGTAAGTCATTGTGCTATCTTGCTTTCCTTCTATTCACCTTTGCTCTGCAAGTTCTTCTGGCTTCCTGTTGATGCAGTTTTTCTTTGGGTGTTTAATTTGTGCTATCATTTGATCCTGATATGTATCTTGATGATCTGTGAAGACCAGATCTCATAGTCAATATGTCATTAATAAATATGATTTCCGTACATGTTGGATCATGATTTTCTGCATTTTAAGTGCTATAAAATTGGTAAAATCTGTCTATCTTTTCTTTAATAGAGTTGTGATTTTTGACTTTTACAAGACCTTTGCTTTAGCTTTTTTTTTATCTCTAAAGCTCGGAATTTTCACTCCTTACAACAGTCAGTCCCAAAAAGGAAGGGTATGAAACATTCAATTTTGTGGATGTATTTCCGACCTCATTCCGCCCTTTCTTTCTGTCTCTCAGTGGTGGAATTGTCTCCTTAATGAGTCAGAAAATCAGCCTTTCTGGAAGGTGGAATTTCTGACCTCCTGGGGCCCCTAGAGTCAATGGGCTTGGCTTGGATGTGTTTCTCCCTCACGGAATTTATGTGCACATATACATCATTTCTCTTTATACGCATCCGACATTAGGTGAATCATGGGGTGCAATACTTGCTCATTTCATCTGCGTAAATTTAACATGAACCACCGCAGCTAGAGCCAATTCTACCACTAATATATACAAAGAGAAATAGCATAGTGTTCACAGTTGTGGCCATCTTTCCAGGTACGCACAAATTCAGGACAAATCAGTTCCACGGTATTCAACAAAACAGCCAAATCACCAGCATCGATTGTCGTTGACCAGCCATATTCCCCATTTACCATATTTTCCCTGAGCACAATTTTCAAGTCAACATCGTGCCCGTGTTCAACATGCAGTATTCTCTTACCCAATCAACACATGACATTGGTCCATCGTAGTTTACACCGTTGATGTTGGCCGGCATCGTGCTGCACATATCTTCCCAATTATCGCCATTGTGCAGATTTTCCAACGGTGCCTCATGACGCTATACAGTACAAGATTTCATCAGCACAAAGTGTAAGTGAAGCAAGGGCAGACGGCTTACACAAATACCAGGCTCTACACATCCCTGAATGTGAAGGTCAACATAAGACATCATTACTAGCTGTTGAGCATTTCTCGCACCTTATCTTTGAAGTAACTCCACCAAGGAGTACATCCCCCCTCATTGGAATCCACTTTCCAGTAACCGGTAACGTGTCCACTGATTCCCTATTCAACTTATGAGTATCCCAGTTCCCAGTCCTTGAAATGAATGACACAGACATGATCCTCACAACTAGTCGGAGCCCATTCCCTTCCATGGATCTCAATTGGTTTGATGTGACACTCGTTGATTGGGTTGAAACCGACAGGAACATTTGTCAAAGTAGTGGTATATTCTCTCACTCCGTACCTCAAGCAATGGGATGGCTGCAGACCAGACCATACAATGGACTCCCTCTGGCGAAGTTTCTTCCTCTTCTCGACGTCCCTTCTCATCAGCCTTCTCTTTTGCCTCGATCCCATTCTCTCCACTCCTGGTGCATCTTGACTCGCCGCTCCTGATGGTTGTGAACTTCTGTGTTCCATTCGTCCCGTCGGACTGCGCGCTGACATTCTTCACGTGCGACATCTTGGATAACGCGATTGTGTCTCTCTTGATTGATAAAATCGTTCAATATGTATCCAAATCCCATGAGTGAGAAAAGTGACAGTATGAGTATCAGTGCGAGGTCTTTACCCTCACCCAGGTATTTCATGGAGTCCACCAACTCCGGCATGGAGTTGGTGGACTCCACATGGAGTTTGGTGACACTTTTTTGCAGATATCCCAGCCATTTAGAGGTGGAGCCTCCACATGGAGTCCAGCCGGAATCCACTCATCCTCCATGTGGACCGATGTGGAGGATGTGGAACTCCATGTGGACTCCATGTGGAACTTCATCTGAGTCTCACATCCTCCATATGGATTCCATATGGATTTGACTCAAGAAGCATGTATATCAGCATTAATACACTATTTCAGGGTCAATTTCTAATGGACTCCAGGTGGAGGATGATCCCCAGATTTTATTTATATTTTATTATAATGTAAAAAAAAAAGCACCAACAGGAATTGAACTCGGGCATCCGAGAAGGCCGCACACTGACGTTAAACCAACTAAGCTATAGAGCCTTTGTAATTTACCAAATTTTGATGGCCTACATACCAATACGGCTATTTACTCAGCATTTCTCGGCAAGTGACAAATAACGTCACATATGTGACTTATTGATGCCACGTCGGTCCGTTTATTATTCCACCACCCCACCTCTTCCTCCGACCACCACCACCCCGCTGCCGCCGTTGTGCGTTGCCCCCACCTTGCCGTCGCCGGTTGGAGCCAGGCCCATGCCAACCCAACCCGACACGCATCGCATCGCAATGAATCGAGACCGATGAAGAACAAACGGACACCCGTGAATGAAGGGAGGTGAGTACAGAACGAGACGGAACGAGGGCGGGTGGAGAACGAGGAACGAGGCAAGGCGAATGCGGAACAAGGGGGAACGAGGCGATGCGATGCGAACGAGGAACGAGGTCGCAACCCCAGGTAAGTCGTGAATTCGCATGCCGCCGCCATTAACCGCTTCCCCCCCCCTCTTTTTCGTGTAGGCCGGCGACAACGACAACGACGGGTACGTACGTGCATTACAAAGATGGGTACGCAGGACGCTGTGACGGACAACGACACCAACACGTACGCAGACCATGACGACAACGCATACAACGGCCACGACAACAACAACGGCCACGACCACCACGGCCACGACGTACGGCCACGACAACGACGACAACGACGCGTACGACGGCCACGACAACTACAACTACAACAACGTGTACAACAGCCACGACAACGACAACGACATGTACAACAGCCACGACAATGACAACGACAACACGTACAACAGCCACGACAACGACAGCGACGTGTACGACAACGACAACAACGTGTACGACAGCCGCGAACAACGGCGACAACGCTGTATGACAGACGCAGCAGACACAACAGCACAACGTGTACGAAGGCCACCACAGCATGTACGACGGCCACCACAACGATGACAATGCGTACGGCGGGGCTACGAGCGACACAGCCATCCTCTCGCCCCCCTTTTTTCTTCTTTTTTTCTTTTTTTATCTTGTTTTCTCTTTTTTTTCATGTTCAAGCGCTTCTATATTTATTTGAACCAACTATGTACCCTTGTATGTTTTTTCTTTTATTTCTTTTGTTTTATATATTTTTATATTTCTTTTTTATGTTTCAGTGGTGATGAACTTCGCTAGTAGATAATATTGTAGATAATAATGTAGTATATAGTTTTTAATATATTATATATAAATTCTTACATGAATTTACTCTAAGAAAATACACTCCAATTAAAATCTGGCTATAGCTGGACTTTGTGAAATTCAATAAGTCTGCTCTCTGATGGCCTAAGCTGGAATATTGTTACCCAGGTATGGAGTCCAGGTGGATTCTAATTGAACTCCACCTGGATTCCACCTGGACTCCACCTGGCCTCCAGTTGGATTCAAGTGGAATTGCTTGAAGTCCATCTGAGTCCATCTGGAGTCCACCTGAACTCCACCTATCAAAGATAACTTTCTGAACACTTGGATATGTTCCAGATGGAGTCCATGCGGAGTCCACCACTTCTGTATGGAGTTGGTGGACTCCACATGGAGTATATGGGTGGAGGTAAAGTACACATCAGTGCTCCAAGCTTTCGATGCAAAGGCTTTGCGTTCCCGTACGATTGCAGCAAAAGGCCACTCGCGCTTGGTATGGGATCCATAATTGGGCCTAAAAGGATAATTTGGGAGATTTTTCTGGTCCAATAGCCCGTCAAAGTAGGGAGGAGGCTGAGCACTAAAGGGTTCGCACTCAGTTAGGACTTAGTCCGGACAGTCATACACAGGGTGATATACCTGTTTGCACGCATATTTGAGCCATCCTGCCTGTTCAGCTGGTAACGAAGCATAAGTAGGGCCGTTCTGTGGTTATTGAAAGACGTGGTAGGAGACAAAGAACTCAACAACGATCAGTCACTGCTGGCAACAGATTATTTAAGGCAACCAAAAACGATTGAAAAAATTAATTAAACGTGTTTGCGTTTTTCAACCATTTTCCCGATCATAAAATGTATCTAAAAGTCTTTCTTGTTGGCATCTATAAATGCCTGTTAAAGGTAACCTTTATGTCCTAATTTTAGCGGCAAACACACTTTACATTTATATATAATTTTGACTGTATATGGATTTAATGGACACGCTCAGTTTGTTCACTATTGTCTTGTGCAACAATTGAAGAATGTTTTGGAACAAAAATTTCTTAATATGTCTTAAATTTTACGAAAGATTTATCAAACATCAAAAATGAATTATTTCTGGAAAAGTTTTCCAGAGCGGACAATTGTACAAAATTAAAGTATTTATAAAAGGAAACAATAAATCGCGTACTGAGGCCCTCGCTGACAGTGGCGATAAGCGGGTGCATCTCAGCAGCAGGGTGACAAGAGATTGTCCACAAGGGACTATATAACAATTATGCTGTTAAGAAAAGAGCATTTGAGTCCGCATTAAGACGAGCAGTTGCTTTTTGCCAGGAAGCTGCACCTCTAAGCTTGTTTCGCCAGAAATCTGGGGCCTCAGGTTGGGCAGTACCTTTTACAATGTCAGACAGACGGGCTTGATACCATTCTTCATCCCATTCTGTCCAATGTCCAAAATTGAGGCCATTTGCTTTCTGATTATTCCAATAAAGAGGCTTCAGCCACCAAGACTTGTGAACTAGTTGGTTGGGGGCACATCCTGGGAAAGAAGGTCATGTTAAAATTAATAAAATTATTAGAATAAAAATGAAAAACCTGTGTAGCACTTATGAAGTCCACAGATGACATCCATCTCCTCGTCGGTAAGGATATCATCCCCATAGACCATCCCATCATTGGCTGTGAAATGGTGGCCAAGGTGATGTTCAGTGACTGCAGGCGATGGGCCAAAGCAGGCAGAATCAATGCCAATATGTTCCTTCGCAGAAGGCTGAGGAGGCCACCAGCAAGTAATGCAGCTTGCCCACGCGAAGATGACAGGAGTTGTCAGTGGTGCTGTATATAGACGTCGTAGTCCCTTTTTGAGAAAACGTACCCGGAGCACGGATAGGCACAAGATTTCGGTTGGCCTGGAGTCCAACGGAAGGTTGATCATGAAGTGGAATTAATGTGTGGAATAACACACCCATTTCCAGGAGGTAGCGTGCGAGTGAAGTTGAAGAGTGTTTTTGAGGACTGAGCAGAAGGCGGAACACCTTGACTGCGTCTGTAGCAGTTTTCAGAGAAATTGTCCAGGGAGTCTTCAGTTCAAGACGGCTTCCCGAAGAACAAAAAGATTGCCAACCTTCTCAAAGAGAAGCCTCAAAGCTATAACATCAAGAGCAATGGGACACTGACTTTTGAGATCGTAGATGGCAGGCGGTGGGCCATTGGTCGTTTGGAGGCCCTGAAGAAACTCAAAACATGATAGGCCAAAGTCAACTGGTGGAGGGTTAAAATCCCTGGCACGAAGCCCCACAGTCTTGACAAAATCATTCCACCTTGCCTTGTCGGGGGTAGAGGGATTTGGAGGAACAGCAATAAGGGGTCGATAGCCATAGTGAGCCGAAAGGTATGCCACGATGTCCACCGCTTGGGAGGGAATAAGATCAAGTCTGTTTTCGCTCTCGTTCGACAGGGGGCGCTGGTAAGGGGACGACACCTGCATACGCATGGACGCGTTGAGCAGCAAATTCCTCGACTCTTTTCTGCTGAGAATCCAGAGACTACGTCCTCGTGGTAAGAATGGGGGCAGCTGGAACGTCCTCGTCGTAAAAGCCCAAGTCATCCTCCTCATAAGCAAGTTCTTCGGGAGTCGCAAAGTATTCACAAAGATCCCATTCATTTTGGACAGAGTCGTAGCAAGCTTGAGACCCCGGATGATCATCAATTCTGTCGGCACGTTCGCTTTTAAGACCCTAGTGCGGACAAGGCACATGTCATCTTCGTCGCTCCAATCCCAAACAAAAACTTCTGCTGAAACAGTAGGAGGGTTCCTTTCTCGATTCAGACGCACTTCCCTCTCCTTTGGCGTCTCATTTGCAAGTCTTTGATCGTTGATGATCTTTTGGGCAGCAAAGAAAGATTCCCAGGGCTTGGAGGCAAGATACACGTCTCGGGCCTTATTAAATTCCAAGTCTTCAAGAATAGCAGATTTGGAGCTGAGAAAGACTGGGTGGGGACGGCAATTGCTCCTCCAAGGCTGACAGGGAGTGGAGATGGCAGAGAAGGTGGAGATGGAGACCTATAAATCATGGTCGTCGCATTCTGAAGGTGTTCCGAAGGGGGTTGAAGATAGCTGAAAGTGGGGCGATATGTCTGATCTCGCTCGACTTTCGACCAACAATACCACACAGGTACCTCCCAAACGCAAAGCCATTTCGCAAGGTCAGCACCTTGGCCACCTTTGCTGTTGAGATCGACGAAGCGCTCCGAAGCGCTGACGGGTCGGCTTCCAGAACGTGCCCATTATGACATTATAAAGCCCGCTGAGCCACGACTGATCTACTTTTTCCGAGGCAAGGAAGTTGAACCACTCCGGGACCTTCAGGGAGTTGGGTACTCTTTCAATGCAGGCAATATAGAACGACAACAAGCCGATCCAAATGATGAACCAATTGTGTGCACGTCCAATTCGATAGCGTGCACCACGAGCAGTATAAAACACTTGATCGAAGCCGAGGAGAGAGGGCGAAGGGGGAGGAAATATGGTTTTAGCAAATGATGGAAATTTTCCTTTAGGAGATATATGATAACAATTAAAATGTCTTCCAGATAGTGCCACGCTGAGGATTTTGATTGTGAGAGCTGGTACCCTGTACCCCAAGATGCGTCAACTTCATGAATGTCGTTAAGGTAGTCGCGAAGATGGCCAAATGCATATCCTTTGAATGTCAGAATATTGGAGATGAAGCTCAAAAATCCATAGGCGTCGGTCCACCATTCAGGATCGTGATGCCGGTTGAGAGATGCAGCTCCAATGCTGAATGGATACAATCTCTTCTGATCTGGGACAGAAACGTGGCGTGAGCAGTTAGGTGAATAATAAATGTCTCCGTCGCTGATGAAGGCCCTGCCCTTGGAGTGGTCCAAACGTGAGGATTGTTGAGACATTGGTCTTTAAAACTTAAGATCAGCCTAAGAACTCGACATATGACGGAAGGTCTCAAAAAACACTCACAAAGTTGAAGTTATGCCGTTTAGGAGCCTGATCAATCGAGAGCAGGCCGTATTGCGAGCTGAGGAATAGAAGAAATGCGGCTGTTTCGGAGCCTGATTCAGTCGAGAGCTGGCCGTATTGCGAGCTGAGGGATAGAAGAAAACGCGGGCAAGCTAAACCATGATTTGGACACCCAAATAACAGCCAAAAGTCAAGGTTCAAACAGGAGGAATAGTGTGTTTTGGGCACCCACAACACACTTTGACAATTGACGATGAAGGTGGGAGTTGAGAGGAAGAGGAATAGCGTGTTTTGGACACCCACAACACGCTTTGATGATTTGACAATGAAGGTGGGAGTTGAGAGGAACGAGTTTGTTTAAGCGTGTTTGTTTGAGCTTGATCAAAGCTTTTGCCACACAAGCACAAGCATGCTCACGGAATCGAGAACACATCACACGATCACTTGATCAAAGTGTTGTCACACAAGCACAAATACCACAGAACATGATGAGCATGTTTGGTTTAAAGGGAGAACCAAACATATGGTCTTCAGTGCGATCAACGTTTAATCAACAACCCATCTTCTCGCCACGGTGTGTCCTGGGTGTCCAGACCACACCAGCGCTAAGGTTATCCATACTGTGGTTGTGCTGTGGGTGTCCAAAGCACAACCTGCTCGACCATCCACCACTTGTGCTTATCGTGTTCTGGGTGTCCAGACCACACCACGCTGAGGTTGTCCATGCTGTCTATGGCGTTTACTTTTTGTTTTTGCTATCATAGTCGATCAACGATTCAAATATTCTCTAGGTATATACAAATTTCTTTGCTTATTGTCGCTATCTAATTGTCCGTCATGATTGCTGGTAGAGCTATAGCGGGTTTTGGTTGGAGGTCAATTTTAGTGCTCTCGCTCAGGCCAGCGTACCAAGTCAGCGTCGTAGAAGTTCTCCGGCAATCCTGGAATCGCCCTCGAGCGGCTAATGATCCCCCCATCCTTACACGCTGCCTAGCCGGGTTCCCTGGCACAGGGTTGCCCAGCCCAGTCCTCTTGTTCATATCACGGTCGATGATTGTCAGGTATGGAATCAATGCAGCGCTGCGTCACTGTCGGATCCTGATTATGAATTTGCGTTCTTCAGGTCCACTCTCGTCAGAAGACATGCCCTCCAGCGGTCAGCATATGTGCTACTTGGTACAGAAACTCCCAAGCAGGATCCGCTCCTCCCTTTCGATTGTTGTTGGCGGTTTTGAGTCGGTTACTCGACAACTAGAATTGCATAAATCTCCCAAAACGTAGAAAATCGAGAAACAAACCCACCCCACGGCGTCGTGTGTCCCAGCGCGACCTCGCCTTCTTGCTTTTTTGATTTTTTCCACCCGTTTGCGAGTCTGCACTTCGTCTTCTCCCTCTTTCGGCTTCGCATCCTTTACAAGCGCCTTGAGGATCGTGAAACGTTGTTTAACGGCAGCATAAGCGACTGGCTGGTCCTCGGACTGAAAGCTATGTTTCAACAAGAAGGACTGCATGAACTGGTTGATCAACTCCTCGTTCCATGGATGATTGTGTTTAACTTCAAAGCAGAAATTCAGCGGAGCTAGGCTTGGACGGCTGACCGGATTTTCATCAATTCGCGAATTTTTCGACGACATTCAGAAGAGGCAGTTTGACGCCTAGGATCTGGTCATCCTTCTTGATTCCAATAAGTGAATTCATGTGGAGCCGAACTGCTTTCTAGGTAGATACGCATGGTGGGTTAGCCCACATTAAGATTTGAATGTGCCATGAACTTACCCCAATTATCTTAGATGGAGTGTTAGAGGCTTTCGTAGCTGGTTGTTTTACCAGTGCTGAAGCGTGTTTCTGTCTTCTGGCTGGTATCCTTGGTGCACTTAGCAACACACCTGTGGTCGCCAAGACCGAAAGAACTGTTTTTGTGATTTCCTCGACTTGCGCGAACGTCAATATTGCCGCGAGTAATTTGTTGTTCTGGACTGTTGGAGGTAGACGGTGCTGCAGGCTCATTGTCACCATAGACAGCTTTCAGCCGGGGGCCTGCCCCACCCCGTGGACGTTTGAATTTATATGGAGGTGGGACATGGTGAGGAAACCCTTCATCGTCCTTTCAATGCGTCAGCATGACTATAAACTCAGGAACAGGATGGAGGTCTTTACTGTCCCCACCTATTCCAGGTGGAATCCAACTTCATTCCTGGAATGGAGATGGATTCCATTAGATTCCAGTCTGAAATTTCATATCATACACCCTGCTATTTTGTATGGGTAAATGAACATGGATTCCAAATGGATTCCAAATGGATTCCAGAAAATAAGCCATTCCAAATGGAATATTCCAGTTTCATTCCAATGGAATGGCTGGAATCTATATGGAATCCAATTGGAATCCAACTGGAATATCATATATTACATTGAGTTTGGTCCAATATAGGTCCATTCCAATGTAATAAGGTGGAATCCAAGTGGAATGACATCCCATTATTTTTATTATATTTTATTATAATTTATACTAGTATAGAAAAAAAAGACACCAACGAGAATTGAACTCGGGCATCGGAGAACGCCGAAGATAAGCGGAATAAACCAACTGAGCCACAAAGGCTTATAGAAAATAATAAAATTAGTTAAATACATACTGATACAGCCGAATTTCTCGGCACTACCGGCACGGGCCAAACAACAACGCACGCGTGACATGTTGATGCCACGTCGGTCCGTTGTTGATTCTGACCCCCACCCTTTCCCTTCCACCACCACCACCGCCTCGTCGGTCGGAGCCAGGGCGAAAGCCAACCCGACGCGACAGAGGACGAGAACAACTGCCGACGGCCACACTGACGAGGACGAGGACGACTGCGACAGCAACAACGAGGACACGGACGAGGGCGTGGGCGTGGATGAGGACCACGACGAGGACCACGAGGGAGGCGAGGGCGAGGACAGCGAGGGCGGCGGCTAGGACCACGACCACGATGGTGAGGACCAAGACACCGGTGTGGACCAGGATGAGGGCGAGGACAGCGGCGAGAGCAAGGACAGCGGCAAGGGCGAGGACGGCGGCGAGGACGAGGAGCGGCGGCAAGGCGAGGGCGATGGCAGGGCGAGGGCGATGGCAAGGCGGTCGGCGAGGGCGAGGACAACGGGGGACGAGAACGACGGCGAGGGCGAAATGCGGTGGCGAGGACAAGGACGGCAGCGAGGACAAGGACAACAGCGGGGACAAGAACAACGGCGAGGACAAGGACAACGGCGAGGATGAGGATGTGGACGGCGAGGACATGGACGTGGACGGCGAGGACATGGACGTGGACGGCGAGACATGGACGTGGACGGCGAGGACATGGACGTGGACGGCGAGGACATGGACGGCGAGTACGGCGAGGGCGAGGACGAGGACAACCCGCTGACGACGGCACCGACGGATACCACCACAGCGACAACGACACGCGACAACGACACTGACATGACGGCGACACCGACACGTACCGCGACGACCCGCGACGAAGGGACCGATGGGTGCCAGGAGAGGCACGGCAGACGACGACACTGACATGTACCACAACGGGTACGGACTGCAACGACACGTACCACCGCGAGTGATAGCGAGGGCGACAGGGAGACGACCACGACGCGGCGATGGCAGCGACACGTACCACGACATGTACGGACGACACGGACGGCGACACTGACACGTACCACGGCGGGTATGGTCGATGACAACACCAGCGGTGACACCGGCGCGCTAGCGACAGGTATGGCTGACCACGACGTCGATAACACGGACGGCGACACCACCAATGTACCCTCCGCCCCCTTTTTCTGTTCTTTCTATTTTTTGTTTCTTTTTTATTATGTTTTTCTTTTTTACCTGTATATAATCATGTAGTATATAGTTTTAATATATTATATTACATTGTCACATAAATTTAAGCTAAGATTAAAGTATTCCAGTTGGAATCCAATTGGATTCCATTCCATTCCATTCCATGTGAATTTAAAGTTGGACTTAGTGAAATTCACAAAGTCTTATTGAATGAAATAAGCTGGAATGAACTTGGATTCCAGTTGGAATGGGCTCATTCCATGATTCCCAGCCATTCCACTTGAAACCATTAAATGGAATCAAATTGGAATTGGTCTGGATTCCAACTGGAATTCAACTGGAATCCATGGAATCAAGTTGGATTCCATGGATTCCATTTGGAATGGGTGGGGACAGTAAAGTACTGAACAGGATGACTTACCTCGTTGTTGTTGTTGTCGGATACGACATGGTTGAACTCTTCCCCCGAGCTTTCATCAGCAACAGGAGCACGAGCCTTGCCCTTGTCTTTGGAAGGGCTTTGCGGATTTTCACCCATCATTGCGTCGTCGTCCTTGCCGACCCTCTCCAGATGCTAGATGAGACTGTCTGCTACTGGAGGCAGTATTATGCATGTCAAACATTGGAGTGGGAGTAAGTGTGACTTGTGGTGCCGCTGTGGCGGATATGACTTGTGGTACCGTGGTCGCGCGCTCTATTGGAGCAGGAGGCTGACCTTGTGGATGATCATCCATATCTACATCGCCTCCTTCCTGATGACTATGGCTGGATACCTGAGGAAGTTGCCCACTGGTTGACGGGACGACACCCTCCGTAGTAGGAGTGGGGAATGGTAACCCTAGATTGGTCAACGTAAGTTTGTGTTTTAAATATTTTGGAATATGAAGTCTTAAATACCCGATGGTGCATTTACAGCAGCGCGTGCATGTTCTTCAAGCTGTCTCCGTTCCCTTTCAAATACACACAGCTTCTTATTATATTTGCGATTTCACTTCTCCTCGAACTCCTGCCGTTCCAGACGTTCCCTCTCAAACCGTGCTTCTGTCACTTTCAACCTGTCGGCACTCTCCTGGTTTACCTGACGTTCGTGAAATCGCTTCTCTTCTATCTTCCTGTGTTCTTTGCGTTCTTTTTCGAGCTGCACTTCTGTCGCTTCCAACTTAGCAGCATGCTCTTTGTTTGATTGCTCCAAGGCCAATAACTGCTCCAAGACTTCGTTGAAGCTGTCCTGATGTTTGTCCATCTGTTATATGGTAAGTCTGATATACTCATCAGGCAGCAGTTCGATTACTCACTTTCTCCTTCATCCAGTGAATTTCCTTGTCCTTCATGTCCAGCATCTGTCTTGTGGTAAAATCACTTTGCTCGATGACCCATGTTTTGATCTATTATGAGGTGAGCCTTGTTAATCTAACAGCAGGAACGGTTAACTTACACATTCTGTGTCTTTTCCGTGTTTTGTAAATAAACTTTAGGTTCATCGTTGCCGCTTGACCAACGTGTCCGCTGAATCTTCTTGCCCAGGCCCTTTTCGCCTTCTGATCGATATCTGATGCTTAGTTGGTGTCGGTTTTAATGTGAATGCAAACAGCTTCAACGTGAACGGCTTCGGCACCAGCGACTGAGTCAATGACTGAGGTATGTGTTCACTTGTTGGCTTGATGTTTCTGTGAGGGTCATTGGCGAATTGCTGTTGAGGAAGCAGCAGGTGTATATTGGAGGTTTGCAAAATGGCTTTGTTGCCTAGTAGAGGATCTACTTGACCTCATGTTTCGCCAAGGTTCATATCATTTGGATGATATGAGATGTGTTGTTGCTCGCTCCGTGGGGTGATGGGCAGCTCTTGATCCGGCATAGACTGGTTTGGGTTGGTGGCTGTATCGACGGCCATGGCAGTTTCCACAGGTTGTCCAGGTGGAAATATGCCTGGGATAGCCTGGCTTGTTCCGGTACTGGAGGGTTCCATTGTTACTGGATTCACGGCAGGGAGAATGGTTCCTTGAGCTGGCTCTAAAGGATGGCTGGTCACGGGTATAAGTTTGGAGCATTGTGGCACGGCACCAGGCCGATTCTGCAGATCAATTAACTCAAAATAACAACTTTACAGTTAATAAATAAAATATCGCACTGCGTCAAAATCGTCCATTGGAACGTCTGCATTGGGTTGAGGTTGAGGTTGAGGTTGCGTATTGAAGTTGAATAGGCTGAACATGTTGGAGTCGCTGGTGGGGTTGGCGACTCTAGGTCAATGAATTTATTGAAAGTTGTCTGGCTATTGTGGCCAGGAGTGAATGCGATGCCCATGCGGATATTTACTTATCAGTGATTTAGTCCGCTTCAAAATGCACAGGTACCATTACTGAACTCCACTTTGCTCCATTCACTGAATTATCTGACTCTACTAGCTCAAGTACTATGGCAACTGTATTGTTGAGCAGCTCATAAACAGTCCAATACATGAACCTCGAAAATGCACATCTACAATAGCTAAGTTCCGGTAGTATCTATCCTCTGTGCTCAATGTTTGGAGTTTTGCTAATTGTTAAGTCCGATATGGCTTAGATGCTTAGACACGTTGAAACTATTGGAGTAAACTCGTCATCGGTATGAACTGGATTCAATTGCACATTTACAATAGCTAATCAACTCTATTCACCGGTAGTATTCTCTAATTCTTATTTGAACAGGGGGCCTCTGCCGTGAGGCCCTCTACTATGGCAACTTTATTGTTGAGTGGCTTGCAATAAATTTATTTCACTTGAATACCGGCTCACGACCAATCCAATACTTTTAAGAGATTGAAAACTCAAAGCTCCAACAACTCTTAACACTACTCCCTCCAATAGTAATCTGCCATGCCACATAAGAAGCCTATTCACCAGTCTCCGAAAGTGAGTACGATGATGGAGTATCATACTGTCATACTACTTACAGTTATTAGGCAAAACATTATGCCTATACCGGTCGTCTTTTCCGTCATGACATTGCAAAGCCATTTTCTCTCCCTTTATTGCTCGGGATGATAATAGGACTACATTGCTTTGACAAACACATCAGATTTTCAAAGATCAAGTTGCAAATGCCAAGATCTACAACTTCACTGTTACTCTCTTGGAAGGTGGCCAATCCCATTCCTTTCAGATATCGTGCAAAAAGCAGTTGATTGGACTGAAGAACGAAGCACTCAAAAGTTGGGGGTGCAGTGGAGAGGAGATCTCTATGTCCTGCATTGGAAGCGTAATCCTCTATATCCTGTTGATATGAGAGGTAAGGATGCGAAAGCGAGTTGCGTATGTGGTTAAAAAGTAAGTACTAGCATAATACTACATTTTTGAAGACTTATCATGCCTATGGTCCAGGTTTCTTGCAGAAGTTGAGCAAGATTCGATTGGAGATGCACCGACAATGTTCCATTTTCGCAGATGGTGACCAGTAGGATGTTCTGAAAGGCCCTGGGGGTTACATAGTAGCTCTCTTTAAGTTATATCAATGCAATCACCAAGTTTCAATGCAAAGAGATGATAATTCAAATAAGAACACATATTACAATACTGTTCTGGGCACCCAGAACAACATTGAGTGAGAGCGGGTTAGAGAGTGGGTTAGAGTGGGTTAGAGCGGGTTAGAGCGGGTTAGAGCGGGTTAGATAAGTTGACCAAGTTAGGTCACTTGATCAAAGTGTTGTCATGAAGCACAAACACACTCACGGAATCTCTTAATATGCATTCTCCTTTATTTCTCTTTGTTGTCGACAAGAGAAATAAGGTACAGTTCAGTACCAGAGGGCATTATAGAATCAGATGGAGTCAGATAGTATTTAAATTAGCAACCTCAAAAAAATATTTACATTTAATTCAAATAATTGATATTCAAAGTGTATCCAAACTATTCAAAGTGTATCCAAGCTATTCAAAGTGTATCCAAACTATTCGCGATTCCACTCTTGATCATTCCACAACTCATCATCATCATCCTGGACAATCATACCAACATGAACTTGTATATCATTTGGATCCCAGGTTGAATATCTGGCATCACTGGTATGAACTTGTGGTTCAAAACCCCGATTCATTGTGGCATTCATAGTGCTTAAGGCACTTTGTGCCATCTTATCCCATAAATTAGCAAGAATAACAGAGTAATTTTGTGCATACAAACCTTTAGTGAATACGGTAACCGGATTACCTGAAGACAAATATGCAATGATAAAGGTGGCAAGGAAATTCAGGACCGTAATGATCGCTTGATGGTATACATTATTCTGGCCTGTTTTCTGGAATGCATGGACTGTTGAACGTAAGCATAGTTCTTGACAGTAAGAAGTGAGCTTACTGGTTTTCCCCATATCACAATATCAGAGCATTCAAGGAAGCACCACTGGCTATGAGATGACAGTCTTTGGTGGATGTTGTCTAATACAGGTCAATACCAGGCTTTGGATAAAACATTTGCACTTACGCATATGGTCTGTATTTCTGTATTTTTACCAGCTTGCTTTAATATCTGTTTCGGTTCAGGAGAGGACAAAGAAAATGTGTATATTTTGCCGTGATCACTTCCACAGACCACAACTGACGATCCTTCAGCAAAAACACCATCTTTGATGCATCGTTTCTTTGTGAAAATGGGAAAGCTATGTGAAGGTGATGAGCATGGTAAATGGTATAGATCAAACCCTTTTGCAAGGTTCTCTATAAGAAGTAATTGCCCATCTAGGCTAATGCCAGCATGGCCACTTCATACAAGGTCAGTGTTGACGTATGATATCAAACAATCATACTCTACACTCCAGACTTCAAAGACCTTCCACCAGTCCTCCCTCCCAGATTCAACATCTCGACAAATCCTGCCAAAGTTGAAAGAATAATGAATACAAATATCTTATTAATTAAAGTATCGTCTTTACATTTCCCAGTTTCCGGGACAAAAATTAAAAGCTTACGGCCCGAGTCATAAAAACGGACAGAGCTAGCTATGTAAGTATTTCCATCACTCTCCACATTGGAGGTCCACAGCTGTAACATTGTCCCTATGTCATCATAAGTCACTGCCACATTGTCTACAGAAAAGATCTCACCGTTTCTTCCGACTTCGTACAAGGTAGCATTGCCATGGTGACTACTGATAGCCAAACGTGATGTTTGAATATCATAGTCTACTGCTTCAACAGGATCACTAGGAGCAAATACCCGTGTAGTGGCAATCTCAACCATCGCAGTCTTTGTTTGGAGTTAGTATATTTTCCCAAGTGTAGATGCTAAATGCTTACATTCGTACGGTTCTGGCAGAAGATGATAAGAAAACCACGCCCAGTTCCGAAAGCTAGGTGTTGCAAATCTTCCTTGACTTTACCCCCTAGCCAGACCAAACAGGTAATCTGGCCCCATCGTTGACCAGGGTCCTCAAGGACTTCTTTGCATTTTCTAGTCGAAACATCCCAAATATGAACTTGTTTCATCATCACCTATAAATTTTGCATTAGCCTGTATGCAGTAACACGATACAACACAAGGGCATATTACCACGCTTAGCAGCGCTCCATCATGACTGAATGATAAGCAGTTCACAGGCCCTTTAAGACCTGAAAACCGTGCATATTTCGTATAAACCTGCATACTTGGTTAAATAACATTAGAAGAGAGAGATTTTTACTCACATTGTTACGTGGGGCCTTCACAAAGTGCTTGAAGCCTTTGAGCAAAGAGTGATAAGCATGAGTAGTACTGGTAATGGGCGATGGTGAATAAACTTTGGCCAATGGGCAGCATACTTATGCAGGAGGCTTATTGTGAATGTAACACTAATTGTCTTGATGTCCATGACGACAATGTTGAGCAGACTGCTCCACCCCACTTGACCCGCTTGGATACCTACCCCATTTGGGAATGATATACTGGAGTCACTATAGACGAAAGAACAATAGCAAATATAATGCTTACGAGGCTGTTTGAAAATTACAAGGTAACGAGGGTAGAACAAAGTAGCAGTATGCCTAGGAATATAAATAAGAGATGGATCCAAGCGATACACAACTCAAACCACATACCATGGATGCACACATCACACGACACAAACCGCTCATCACTTGCAGG
>JAJIRX010000276.1:0-16514 GCA_023853785.1 Psilocybe azurescens | reverse complement strand
CCAACAGAAAAGATGGTGAGCGCTCTGCAAGCTCTAAGTTACTTATCCCGGAGCCGCCTGCATTTCCGTGGATACCACCATCCATATTTTGCTCTTCGATGATAAAGTTATTGCAGGTAAGTATAGTAAATTTCCGTCTATTTATGTTTTCAGTCTCTTACGTAGTCACCTCATGAAGAGGCTGGAGGACCCCAATATGATGCCCGCAATGCCAGAAATTTCATACTTGAGGGAGTGGCTAGAAGAGATTGGACCCACAGACGATTAATACGGTGGAAGGAGGTCACCACAGCAATGAAGAAAGACAGGCGAAAAATAGTAGCGGAGTGGAGCGTGTACCTTTTGTGGGAAATGCAGCCAAACCCTGGTTAATTGGAGTTTGATGACTGCCAACTGGTCTGCGTAAGTTCTAAACGTCAAAGTCTTCCGCAACCTTTGAGTAATTTAAAAATCTATCAGAATAAAAACGAGAGCGGTATAGCTCCTTCGGTAATATTAAATCAGTCGTACAGGATGTCTAACGAAAGGTAGCATTTGAGGACCTTTTGTTGTGGCTTAGGTTGGCAAATCTTCAGTCGAACAGGGGTAAACATATTTCACGTGACGATTTTCATTCCTGGCCGAAGATTTCTGAAATCTACATTGAAGGGCCTTCAACCGACCTTTGTTCTACTGGTAGTTGAAACATTCTTGATTGTATTATATTTGGGTTTATACTCTCAATCTAGCAAGTTTTTAGCTCGCAGGTTTCAGTGTAGTTCAAATGCAATTGAAATTATTTAAGTTGATCCCGTCGGCACAAGTCGGCACACTCTCTTATGGCGACCCTGGCCGTTCATTCCATTTCATTTTTGCCAGGCAAATTCTCTTATCGGGTGACAGTCATGTAAGTACTGCCTTATACTGAGAATCTCTCGCAGGTTCTGTGAGTTCTTCTATATTTACGGCGTCTACCTTCCACAGCAAATTCTTCCTTGCTCCTTTCAAACCCCACCATGAGCGCCCCAAATGTATGCTATTTTCCTCCGTATTTGCAGATGTTGAACGTTTGTAGGTGATACCCGATGCTGTGTCTGCGAAGGCAGCCAAGGGTCAGAAAAGGACACATTCGCCTGAAAAGAATTCCGACGTCGCACCCAAGGGCGATAAACGTGCTAAACACGTCGATTCATCCACAACAACCTCTACAGGCGCGTCTATGTGGCTCTTGTTCACTACTACTTTGGCCAAACGTTCTTTAGGTTTCAAATTGACTCCATCGAAGGGGCTGCAGCTGAAGGTGTCACTACTCCTGCTGCTGGAAAAGTTGTCACGGCTCCTGTGAGAGAGAGCTCTTATCGTTTCGGAGGCTGGTTCTGACACGTGAAAACGGACTGTAGGCCATTGATGACTCTACGATTCAGAAACCCAATCTGACTGGAACATTCGACTTGTACGGAATGGCCCTCCCTTTCCTCAACAGCGTCTACTTGCCCAAAGGAAGCTCAGCCGTCGACCCAGATGCTCTATATAAGACGATTTTGACATATCAAGCCAAATCTGACCGCACCGCCAAGCTCACCATCCCCGCCAATTTCGCCTCGGGTGCCAACGAGAGGAAATTTTGAGTCCGGTGTATTCCGCGATCCTATGGAAGAGATGCCCTTCGAGATTACAAGCCACTGATATCCAGGAGGTGGCTAAACTCATATTCAAGTCGAAATACGCGCGTCCGGACGCGAAGCAGGATGTATGGAATGGAGCTGGCATCAAAGCGTCTTTGGAGATTGAAGGAGGTGGAGGGTGCGGCATCGCTTCCTCGTCTGGGAGTATTTCCTTGCATCCTATGTGGAAAAAGGTCGATAAGGATGGGAATGCGTTGGAGCTATTCGAAGGAACGTTGATGTTCAAGGTCAAATATGGTTCTATGTACTCCAGGAAGGGACATGGAAGTGGGCAGAGCGAGACCATAGACTTCTGGGCCGTGCGAGCAAAGAAGTAGGACTGCCGTTAAATGCTTGTATAAGAGTACTACCTCCTGTACAATGTGGGTATTGTGATATCGTCTGTGTATCACTCATACATAAATAATTCCTGGACATTCCAACCATTAACATATTTGATAAATATCGTATCTGAGAGGTGCTAGTATATACTTACAAGGGACCTCAAAATGCAATGTTCTCATGAACCCGAAAGACAAACGAAGACTGCTGCTCTCGGATATCCATCATTAACCTCTTCCACTCTTGACCGCTCTTGAACTTTTGGTGGATAAGCGAGTAGATACCACCGAGACCGGATCCTTCAATTCGTATTCTTAGTATGAGAGCCTCTGGGGTCTTTTTATTCCTCAATATGTGTTTGAAAGCTTGGAAGGTGATGTTCTGGGCCTCCTAAGGGATCATGACAGAGACCAATAAAGTCAATAAATACGACGAAGGATTATTGCGGGGGACTGAGGACATAATTCGAAGGAGTATATTCCTACAGGGGTTGTTGTTCGTGATTTAATCATATTGTTTTGAACATACTCGAATATGTATAGTCAGACCGTTAGGAATTGTTGCAGCAACTTTTGCCCCAGAAATACTGATGATTCGTATGTGATGACCTTCCTTTACCCTCTTTTTTCCATGATTGTGGCATAGGCTTTGCCCACGATATCGGACCTTCAGATGATTTGACCATGTATTACAGCTCACCAGACTTGTTCTCCAGCCCATTCTGCGAGAGAAAAAGGTTGAGGCTCTCGTTAGCAGTGACGAGCGTCTGCTTAAAATGACCCTCGTTGACATGAAAGACGGGAGATGTAATACAAAATTTCACCTCATACGAGCCAGACAGGTACAACGACCATTGAACTTTGGCAATCAATTCCAGACCGAGTGAAACGACCCATCACGGAAATGACTACCTTCCCAGGTTGCATAGATGTGATAGTGATTTGCGAGGCACTGCGTGAATTACCATCCAGCCGATATTGCGCTTTAGATTCAGTGGTGAGGGCCATGATGCTGTAGACGTCCGTGTTGTTGGAAGCGCTTTAAGGAAGAACAAGCGCCAGAGTCAAACCAAGCTCGATCGATACGTCTAAAAGCCACAATTTTGTTCCGATAACCTTTTGATGGCCACGCTATGCGTGGCATCGCGGCAGTACTCAACACAAGCTCACGTTTCTTGACATTGACTCCGAAAATTGACCTCATTGAATTCAGAATTGTGGTTCCTACCTACATCTTATTTCTGAATAGATGTAGGGAATGTGAAAGTGCCCCTTGGATCAAATATATCCTTCAGCCGTTGTAGCCGAGGATAATTCTGCGCATAATAGCGTAGTTGCCCTATAGTCCAAAGGTAGACATTGACCCACGTTAGTATTAAAGGAACCGATGAATAGAAGGGTACGCATAACGCACAATCCGGCAGTCTATCGTCGATATAGTTCGTGTATGCTCTATTCGAAGTGGTAACATCACATATCAGGATTTATCCCGTTCTCCATGTGTAGTTGAGAGGTGGGTCCTTACCCGTAGTCCCAGTTGGCAGGACTGTTCTTCACTATCGAGTTGACAACATCTAGATAAAATATATAAGATCATGCATCTGTAAAGAAATATAAGGGTCGTGAGGTCTTCACATACCATCAAGGAATGTAAATCCGCCTTCAGGATATGGTGGTACATTCCCGTGAGAAGAAGCGTAAAATTGGATTGTGAATAGAGAAGAACGGCGACCGAACGCAGTTTCTGTAGGACCTACAGCGTTGATGGCGGAATTGTGGCCTCCGAAGAGTTCTGCTTGGATGAACCAACCCTACACAGGAAGAAAATGATGTCAGAACATACGGACTCTCATGATTATGTCAGAGTATTGATAGCACGAACCACAGGAGCATTGAACCCCTCGTTTGCTAGCACCTCCATCCACGCAAGCAGCGCTTTATCCGACATAGGTTCTTTCTCAGGAGTCATCAAAGATTTAGCATAGAATGTATCCGTCCCATCTGGTGCGCTCGTCGTATCCAAGGACCCTCCCGCTAAATTGACTGCGCTGTGTAAATAATCCCCGTGTCGAATGAAGCAGTCCTCGGCGGAGGCATGACATCCATAAATGGCTTCAATGTAGCATTCAGCCCGTCCAAAGGCAGATACCAACCTCCAGCGAGACCAACGCTGACATTCCCTGAACATCCCCAGGCGTGAGCACGATTTCGGCGCCGAATTCTGGTGGGAGGTTGGAGGTAAGGACGAAGTTCTGGTATTTGGCAGGGCGACGGCGGCAGAGGCCGCAGTGAAGTGCCAATTATAGGAAAAAATGGTAGCTGTTGGGGGTGCGGAAAAGGTCTGCACTGTGATAGCGGTGGCAATGCCGAATGATGACCCGGAGCCGCGCATGGCCTGAACGGAAGATGAAGAAGTGTTATTTATGGAACGTGATAGCGTGGGAGGTGAAGAACGTCAAATGCAGATGGAGATTCAGAAGGGAGACGTACGAAGAAAAGGTCCGGGTTCAACCTTTTGGAGGCTGTTGTGATAGTCCCGTTAGCCAATACGAGATCGATAGACAATATGGCATCAATCGTCAGACCCCATAGACGAGAAGTGAAACCAAATCCACCATAGACTATACCAACAAAGTCGGAAAGAAAGGGCCCGATACGTCAGTCGGAACAAGAGGCCCTAGATGACGGATGCGTACCAGCGTGGCCACCAATACCGACATATGGACACGTCCCATGGGGAAGGCCTCTCCCATGGGCTGCTAGAGCTGTCACTATATCACCTAGACGGTTTCCCATCTCTATGACTGCCGTTCCAGACTTATCGTCTACGGTGATCTTTTGGAAGTTCTTTAGGTCGATAATTATGGTGTCGTTTTTACCGCCTAATCCATTCGCAATGTAGCTATGCTGGAGAAGATGAAAGATTAATATAACAATAAGCGCACATAAATCGCATCAACACGTACCCTCCACTACGAGCTACGATCTGGTGGTTAACTTTGTCACCGAGCTTGACGATTTCTGAGACTTCTTGAATTGTTGTGGGGAATGCGACGGCAGCAGGTTCGAAATCGAATCTCAAGTTAACTGGCGGGACCCAGAACCCAAGATCAACTTCAAATTGATAATTAACTGAAGAGAAACGTACAAGGGCGTGTCACATTTGGGAAAGTTGGCTGTCCAGGGAGGACAACGGAGATGTTCACTCCAGGAGAATGCTGGTTCAATAACCCCGTCAGGTCCTGGGCAAATGCTGCAGAGCATATGCCCCATAGCACGGCGAGGTTTCGTATAGGGTTTGTGAAGGCCATGATTCAAAGGAATCGGGGAGAAGTTCGAGTCTCTTGCAAAACGAACACCACTTTTTATATGCTATAAACGCGTCAGGAACAACCACACATTCAAGATTTAAGAAGCACCACCTTGCCGTGTGGGGTACATGCTTCTGGGTGCCAGCTATAAAGGCTTCGGCTTCCTCCCGATTACGTCGGTTGGGAAAGTTGATTCAAAGCGAGATCAGGATTAAGAGCAAGCCAAGCGTTACTCCCGAGAGTTCTGTATCCAATAGTGTTTTGAATATGATGCCACCCGAGCTGGCGATTCGGGACGCATTGGTTTAATTGGAGGTAAAAATGTCGAAACAGGATTAAAAGGGGGCGGGCCGGATTTTGAGCGGGAAGGGACAGGCATACTGTAGTGGTCGAACACTTTAGCCCGCGATTTTTCAGGGAATACGATCGTGAAATCGTGCCCCTATTGGTTGAGAAACAGCGTTTGAGGAGACTCGGGTATTGACGTTCAGAGCGAGCGTTCAAACATTCATATTCAGTGTTGGAATCAAGTTGTGAAGTTCGGTTGAAACTTTGACATTGTCCTTGCTTGGTAACAAAGACATAATGATACAAACATAAATTAGTGATGTAAGGTGGGTAGGTGGGTGGGTGGCGATTTTATGGTCCCAATATAGGAACTCGCCGATCCGTCGACGGTATGACAGACCTGTCAAACTGTCATACCTCGACGGGAGCCCCAGCTCTCTTACAGGTTTGACGTTCTGAACACCCCTAGGAAGTTCATAGATCTCACTGGGTCGAGCAGAAGGGAGTCTTTTATTTTATCCAGGTTTTTGAACGTAATTAGTGGGTGTGTATACTAATGGGCAGATGTACAAATGGTGAAACATTTTCTATGTATGCGCCTGTAGGAGATTCTCTTATTGCACTGTACCCTCATTATCGCAAGCAATAAGGTGTTCTTTTGTTGCCGGAAGAATACATGGTCTGAAGACACGATATATGAGAAGTTTTCCGATGTGATCAACATTCTCCAAGATGCAAAATCTGGCAAGTTCCTCTCCGACACCGAGCCAAATCCTTTGGTTACATTCGGCTCAGAGATAGGCAATTATGCTACACGCAATTCAACAAAATTGTCAGATGCTATCAACGCTTTCACCGGATTCGGTTTCCTTTGACATCGGTTTGCTATTCTCCGATGTGGCTGCTCTTCCTGCTCCCAGAGCTAAATCTTTACCCCAAGTATGGTTGTTGAGAAAGATTCCCTACCTGGTCATGGGCAGGCAGGACGAGCGGTAAAAACACATATGCACGTCAATGCAAGGAACCGGACGATGTCAATCGTTGGCTGAAATATAACACCTACATCGTCTGGTATGTCCATAGTCCAGATGCACCCAGCTCAAGCTTGTTTGGGACTTCTCCTCACAAACACAACACGGGAAGTTGGACAGGCACCTCTTGGATATCATCCTATGCCAAGTGGCCCAGAATATATTACAAATGATCATATCCTACATTCTAAACTCGATCCAGTATACAAAGAGGGTAACCTGGATCTATGCACGTGTGAGACATATCCTACAGGGTCAGGGCTACTGCCTGCACCCTGGCAGTCCCGAATCGCCCCAGAGTTATCTGCGAGCCCGAAAAGCCCATTTTTGGTTTCCACTCAAGACCAGAATGCGTAACCGAGAGCCTTCAGATGTTGACATACACCCCAGTCAATCTGTCTCACAAGATCCAACCTAAACTGTAAGGTCTCAAGTATACAATTCCAGACCTAAGAGCAAAAACCCAGTTATCCTTCTAGCACGTACCCTATTTCAAAACCATATATCGCATGACAGTTGAAAATCTTTAGCTTTTAGACATATTTGAAGTTGAATTGCAGGAAAGTAAACTGTTTGACCCAAGTAATATTCAGAGTAAGGCACTATAGCGAGCAACCAGATAGCAAGCACAGACCCAGACCCAAGAGACCGAAAGTGAGACACCGAGCAGGGCATCATAGCGAGAGACCAGAGAACGAGTGATGCTACCCAGACGAGTCGCTGACTGAACTCCCAGTCAAAGTATTTAGCCTCAGCACATATCCTCCCAATCGTCAGCCAACGTACCCACAAGCCAGTAGCTAGAGACCATAGACCCAGTGATGCTCTAACCAGACGAGACCCAGACCCAAGAGACCGAAAGTGAGACACCGAGCAGGGTACCATAGCAAGAGACCAGAAACGGGGAAGATAGCGGTCTAGCACTGGAGAATCAGACAAGACGAGCGATATAGACGGTGTGTGCGTGTGTTGGAGGCTCGGGAGAATCAGACAAGACGATGGTGACGGAACCAAGATAGATTCGGAGCAAGCCCCAAAACTGTCTCCATCACTCAAAATTGTCCAAAAGCGGATTTATTTGTTTTGCACAAATAAGACACCAAGCAGAAGGGTGGCCTGGAACGAACCTAGAACCAAGACGGAACAGAAGTCGCAGTCCTAAGGTAATTTCTGTCAACCACAATTGATTCTTTTGGACTCGAACATAACGAGAGCCTATAATAATTCTGTAAGCCAGGAGCCTTTCCCCGTGGATGGGCTTTAGATACTTCAAAGACGCTTCTTCTCATCTTTGTTTATCTAGCCGTCGTACTCGCCGAGCAAGTCGAGCCACCCGAAGAAACTATCTAATTCTCCAATAGATGTGGAGGAGCCGTCTTACTTCTGCATTCCGTGCCACAGATAAGTCATATTACAGGCACACGAAATCAATAATCGTACCATCAGTAATTCAATAACGCCCGAACAAAACCCGACAAGAGGACACCATGTAGGGGTGATCATTGGACACACATATGGCGCATTTCTCGGAGTGCAGCCAAATTCTGTTCCGTTGGGAGTGCATACCTCGAGGATTCAACTGCGCATGATAAGAGACGTGATGGATCCATTGGCTCGATGGCACCGCATGTTCGCAATAGGTCACTGTGATACAGTCAACAATACCAGTGTTTGACATAGCAATTGACGGAAAATGCTGCTAGATGAAGAAAAAACTTTCCCGGGTGATAAGAGGATCAATCACAGGATTGTCCGATCCTCCGAAGAGCTGGTCATAGAATTCAACGTAATCAAAATGCCTTGTTCCTCGTAGCGGCGTGTTCATGACCAAATCTGTTTGCTCTAATGTGTAGTCAGAGCTGTCGTACGGCGACAGTACTGGGCGTAGTGTCACCGAGTACTCGTTCTCCTGAGCTTCCCAGAGAGTGGAAATACAAATGCGTAACTCGGTGAAGTATGTCGAGGTCTTTGAAGTCATCAGGAAGTCCTCTTGGAATAACATTTTCATCACATACAACATCCAGTTTGGGAGATCCTCATCGTGCTGTATGAGAAGCGACTTTATATGAGGATCAATCTATTGCATGTTAGATTGCGGCCAAAGGAGTACAAGGTCCAATCTACTTGCCAGTTGGCGACGTCACTACATCATGGCACATATAGCAATGACAGCATGATTGTAGTTGTGCCATTTACGCTTCCGAAGACTAGTCCAGAACGAGTGCATGAGTCAAACCAAATAGTCCAAGGAGTGTTCGAGATAGCTTTTGGGTTGGACGTCTTGATGAATATAATTGAATTCAGCAATGAATTTGCGGTCAAAATAATCACAGATCAAGTCAAGCTGCGTTTGAGAGGCGGTTTCCGACAATAAATCTGGACTTTGAACGTAGATGAATTAGAATACTGCAACATTTAATGGTCGATTCTCATCGTAGAGAACAATTTAGCATCATTGTGTATGGCCGTTAAGCACAAAAGTGCTAGGTATATTACTTCATTGTTCCATCGATCAACGAAAGTCATGTCTTCTTCTGCAGTGCCTGCGTTAAGATAGAGTTGTAAGTGAGGCACCAGGATCGTCTGATTTGTACAACTGAGATCCATTGCATAACTCTACCATTTCGACGCCAACGTGTACACTATCCCGCAGTCTTAGATTAAGCTTCATCTCCAAGGGCATTTGAGATACATATAATCAAAATAACGCAGTAATTAACTGTAAATTAGTGGCAAAAACTCTTTGGGAATCAGATATAACAACTGGAAATTTAAGTCAAATAACCTTTCATTGAGCGAGAGTGGCTGAATGATCCAACATCAGCAAGCTTGCTGTCTTTTGAACCATCAACTTCTCTAAAACGAGCGAGCACGCAGCACAAGCAGTTACTATTGCTATTGAACGCGCTTCTAGGTGGGGTTTTAAGTGTTAGACGAGTTGTGTAATTGTGGCCTTCGACCGGTAGGAAGACCTTCTGAATGTCCGGTTTTTCTGCCATCTATATTTACGTATCTCATGACCGTCGTACGATCTTTTAAATGGGCTTTTAGCGCTATTCGTTCCCCAAGCAAATTCCTTAATTTTCCATTCACCTCCATTTCAGTTCATACTTATTACACTCAGCATATGTCTGCAGAAAGTATGAAAACTAATGAAGTCCAGATTGTAGACTTTGGACCATTCGTGGATAAAACCTCGATCGCCGAGCAGAACTAAGCAGTGGTAAGTAATATTCTAAGATCGTTCCAGTCAACCAGCTTTGTCTATCTGATAAATAATGGTCTGGATAGAGACAAGATATGGACGATGTTTAACTGGGTGAGTGCGCGTACATAATACGGTGAGCGTGAAGTCAGATTGTCTATGACTATTCCACTACTGATAGCATGGCTACCGGTACTCCATGCCGGATTTCTCCACTTAAAGTAGCCGGTCAATACTATCTCCAACAACGTCAGAACCAGCGGTGATTGTACGAAAGCAAAGCTGGTAATGAACATTTGTCATAAGAGATCACGGGCAGGGTATGACGCATAATCATCAAGCGTCTCACCTGAGGTGAACCACATAAGTATCCATCAGCATGGCGAAGGGGGTTTACAGAATGAGGCTAATGGAGTCCAGCGGGTGAGCACCTCCTTGAATCATTTATCTGAGCCTTCGAATACTCAGTGATAGAGCTTGGGGCGCTCTGCAGACCAACTTCCAGGGATACAATTGATAATGGTGCTTATCTGTGTGCTGGAATTGTCAGGATGAGGAATTGGAAGTACCCGCGAGCAGGTACGACTTCTCGTGAGAAGGAGACGCCATCGCGTGTATCCTGATCCCCATCGTTTTCCCTTACACTACGCTCGTCGTTGCACGACGACAACTACACAACCCTTTCCCATAAGCTCACTCTTTACCCAATCTCTATCTCAGCATTACTTAAATCCCACCCACCCATCACCTAAACTATTGTGTATTCCAACACGTAATATACATAACTCAGATACATTACAGGTAGAGTAAAACTTTTAGAAATGCGAAAAGGGGTTACCCTTCAGCACTTGCATTGGTTTTCTACGTCCTGTAGACGAGGCGATACCTCCGCTGCTGACCTCTCCCCCCACTGTCTATCATATATTCCTATATTATCCACTACTAGGCGCGACGCATCTCCCTCGAGATGGTATTTCTCCGCTGTACTTTTGTAATCTTTTGCTGAATGGATAACCGTTTGAATTGGTTGTGTTAACGTCTTTTAATCTCCTAAAGAGTATTGCATCTGCACGACATGTACGCTAGTCAAGGCATGTCCTAGCCTAAATTCGCGCAATTGCCTCTGCGGTACATAGTGTTATTGAGCGTAAGCTAATCTGAGAGTTAACTAAACTGCGCTTCAAGTGCAGCCGGTTTAATATGTGCTTTACCAGCCATCAGTCATCCATGTGGACTCTCAACCCCTATTTAACCCGAGTAGAAATGTGTGTTCCTTATAAAGTGCGTTAGTGTGAACTAGCACCACTTTTATCCGCACATGTGCCACAATAAGCGCCTAGGGGGATATCGCTCTTCGTGTCTTGGCCTTTCAACAATGGCTACACATTAATACATGTCCCGGAAGATGTAGAGTTATGGCCTAAGTTGACACTCTTCATTCACGTCAGTCGTCCAATTCTCGTCCCAGTTTGGTTCCGGTATATCCCCGGATAACCTTCTATAGACCGAGATCACTCATTTGTTTAATATTAAGTAGTTCTACGCTGTAGAGGGCTCGACATTTAATCTCAAAAGAATTATGAATCATGAAATTGCGTGCACTCAAACAAGCTATGGTCCGACTAGCTCAAAGGAAGGCATTCAAGGTATGCTAACTACCACTCTAATGTATGGTATAAAAGCGGCCTCACACCTCTCAAAGCATTAGCAATTTTCCTCCAACAGTTGCATTTCTATATCCTGAGCTGACTTCTATCCATTTTACTCAAAATGACCACCCGACTCCTCATTCAAGGCGCTTTACCCAGGTCTGCCGTTGGTGTAGCTGCCCCCAACGACTCGAAATAGGGGCATTCGTCAGAAACATTCGTCAATTCTCTCTTTACATTCAAGCCCTTCGTATGGAGCCATTGCCTCACTATTGACTGCATCTCTCACTATTTAATTACAGAGGCCCTGTACGGCAGGGACAGAAATAATGCAGGGTCCCATTGGCAAATCGGTGGCATTCACGGCCAGCCAGACGTTGCTTGGGATGGTACTCCTAGTGGCGGGCGCAACGGTTACTGTGCTCATGGTAGCGAAATCTTCCCCACCTGGCACCGACCATACGTAGTACTCTTTGAGGTAAACTCCGCGCTATAGTCGTCATCTTTCCTCCCCTGAAGGCTATTTAATATAGCAAGAAGTCCAGAGGCTCGCCCGTCAGATTGCAGCAACGTACACATATGACCGGCCACTCTGGGAGGCAGCTGCGGCATCTTTACGTCAACCGTACTGGGGATGGGATAATCAAGCCACGGTGATTCCACCAAACCAGGTTATATCCTCGACTACTGTCCAAATCATGAGGCCGGACCGCCGGGAATTGGTGTCCGTTCCGAATCCGTTCTTGGTGTATACCTACCCACAGAGCGCCAATGCAGCCTTCATTGCGCCCTTTAATCGTTGGCCAAGAACTGTACGCCACCCAGATGCAAACTGGAACAGTCAACCGTCTCGGCTTGTGTCGTATGTAGCATTTCTCTTTCTGAATGCATATTGTCTTACCACGATCCGGTGCTCTGAACTTTAGAGCACTTCGAGCGGAAGCCCAGCAAATCGTCAACAATACTCAAAGACTCTACTCTATCCAAAATTGGAGAGAATTTACTCTAGGAAGCGGCGGTACCACCGGCTTAGAGGGTATTCATAATACAATTCATACTCGAACAGGCGGAGGGGGTAATATGGCAACCGTTGAGACCGCCGGTATGTTTCTTGGGCTCACCAACCGCAAACATAATTGACAATTGGAACCATCCAGCTTTCGATCCTATTTTCTATTTACATCACGCTCAGATTGACCGTATCATCGATCTTTGGGTTAGGAGGCATCGCGTGGGGACGCAAAACGCAGCCAGTAAGCAGCACGATATCCTCGAAGAACTTGGATGCTACTGATCACATGCGGCAGATCTATTGCCATTTAGGCGCACTCAAACCACCTACTGGCAATCTCGGGATATCGTTTTCAATACCAGCATATTTAACTATAGCTATAATGGTCCTGTGAACAGGATGGATTCGGAAGAGTCCAACCTGCTCGAAGGTGCTGAAGTGAGCGTGAACGAACCAAGTAGGTGCTCTTTAGTCAGCTTCAATGCCTTCTCTTTTGACATCCTTTTATCAACAGCAGATAAGATACATATGGCAGACAACGAATTTAACGATGTGAACGAACCCAGTGAGGTTCCCGTTATATAACTTTATTGCTTTCTCTCATGAAATTCTTTACAGCGCCAGAGGCTAGCTCTGTGGCCGCCAATTCTGTAACTCCGGAGTGGAGTGTTCGAGTTCAGTGCAAACAGTTCGAAGTTGGAGGCAGTTTCTCTGTCTATATTTTCCTCTCCAACGAGGTTCCCGCCTGCCCTGACGAGTGGCTTTTCCACCCTGATTTTGCGGGAACGTTCGACGTCTTCGCCAATAGCCACCCCGAACAGTGTGCCAACTGTACCGCACAAGCTGAGGAGCTCATTAAAGGGTTTGTGCACATCAACGATATCTTCTTGGCGAAGTCTGGACAAACATCTCTCGAACCCGGTACCGTGGTGCCCTATCTCAAGGAACACATTAGCTGGGGCGTAACGAAGGTGTGTTTTAACTCATCTCTTCTAACATATTTCTCAAAGTGGCGATCGATATTAGGTCAACGGAGATGTTGTTGATCTCGGGAACTTCCCGTCTCTTGAGGTGACAGTGTTATGCATGCCCTCGACCTCCCCGCAGGCGCAGAATACCCTATTGAAGGAGAGCCAACAATTTACCCTGATGTTACGTGCGGTCGTGTCGGTGGGGACCACAGTGACTGAGGATGCCTGCTGATATCGACTATAATTTCTTGGACACCAACATTTGAATATATGAAAGAAAGAAGAAGTCAATTTTCATTGTATTTGTATCGAAACCGTGATCGTACGCCTCGCGATCATTCTTTTATTTTCTTATCCCTTATCCTTTTACTTCGTCTTTTCTCGACTGATCCTGTTTCATCTAACACACTCCCCGACCATCGACAGATGTGTCTACCCCTTTTTCAATTCGCTGTTGATTAGTCTGTAGATGCACACTTTGGCTTCTACAATAGTGTATATCCTTTCTGGTGCCACAGCACCCGTGCCTCTTAGAGCTATTAGGGCTCTTTTCACGTTAAAAATAAATTCTAGAGAAAAAGTGTGCAATTCTAAGTCACTCGAAGAAGCAAATGCACTCTGTTCTTGCTGGGTCTTGCGCAGGAGTAAGTATAATAATACCAACATCAATTTCCCGCGACGGCGCCATTTGCGAGTTCATGGACTTCGACAATGCAGAGTGAATTCGACGGGACTTCGTGGACTTTCTTGGACGGGCGGACGGACGGACAGAAGCGGACGCGGAGGAGAGACGGAGCCTGCGGAAAACCGTGCGTTGGGCTTCAGCCTTCCGTTGGGCGCTCTGAGGTACCGGGTAATTGTCGTCCTTCCTTTAACCTTATCTTGCTTCATTTACTCTATAGTGACCAAACAATTCTTCAGCACTTCAGCCTGCACTGCGTGTATTTTTCTGTACATTCGTTCGACGGCCAGGACCTCCGGGCCTTTCTACACATACCTCCGCTCCGGATACTTATACTGAAGGAATTACCGGTCTCTAAATCCCCCTACTCCAAGGTTTCGTCCCCAAGGAGTTAAACCTATACATACCCATTAAAAGACCCAGACCCCAAGGCACATCTCAGAATGCAGGGGAGACGCAGGGTCTACGTAACCTCCGAGCTTTTAGACTTCAAATAAGCTTTTGGTTCCATCTTTTGAATTTGATTGCCCCGAACGGCACAGTACCTCGGCGCTTATATACTTACTGTATCGGTGTGAACACGCACCTCCTGCGGTGATCGGCACAACATACGCTATCATATATGACTACATTATGCGCCAACCCGGCAACGTAAGCAGAAAATGGACTCGAAGCGGTAGATCGCTCTTTATTCCTTCAGTTCGTTAGATTGTGCAGTCATCCATCCATTCATTCACTGCAGCTCCTGAAGTTCAGAAGCTCAGACTCTCAAACGCTCAGTCAGGTTCAGGCAGGAAAGGGACTACATAATATGCAGATGCGAGGCTGAGCCTGACAATAAACCAGGAACCAGGAGGATGAAGATGAATTTGGGTATCGGGCTGCATTGCATTGTATTCGCTAGATCGACAGGGTAGGATATGAAAGGATAGAAAGAACAAAACAAAACAAAATTGGAGTTGATTTGGTATGTACTACAGTACGGTATGTATGCTATGATACGATGTTATGCGGTGCGATGCGATGCGATGAGATTAAGTTCAGTTGTGATGAGCGAAAGACAATGAGATGTGATGAGCGGATGTACGATGAGAGGTGATGTGATGGAACGAGGTGTGCTGTGGTATGATGAGAGGCGATATGGGGTTAGGCAGTATATCGCCAAGAAAGAGTACGAAATAGAAATAGCAACAGAATAAGCAAGGTGCGTAGAAGTGTAACGGCAATATTGCGTAATCAATAGGAAGAGGAAGGTATAGGACGATTGGGTAGGGTGCGTTATATCTGTGTGTCGCGAGAGAGTGCGGTACGACAAACGGCGTCGACTACATTTTTTGAGGAGTGGTCTGATTATGGTTGAATACAATCAAGAGGACGAAACGATAGATAAATAGATACATAGGGAAGAGAGTGTGTGAGAGCGCGCGCGCGTGCGTGGGTACAAGTATGGGGCCATCGTTTCGTCGGTCGGGGGATATGCGTAAGGGCCAGAGCCAGAGCCAGATTCACCTAGCCATGACCACGCGCATACGTATGTGATGGTGATAGCGATGGTGATGGCGGCTGGTAGTTGGTAGTATTGGAAATTGCGAATTGTTAGAGCAGCGTGGGTGTGGTGATAAAGGTGGAGGTAGTATCAGCGGTGATGCAGCTGTGGTATCGATATTGATATTGGCAGCGATGTTGGTGGTGTCGGTATTGGTATTGTTAACAGTGTCGGTAATATTTTGGTTTTGGGGCGGTGAGTAGCAGTAATCGTGCCGGATATAAATTAGATGAACGCGGACATGGGGTGGAGGTGAGGTGAATGTGGATGTATGCGCTGAATTGGCGGTGGGGGCAAACATGGACTCGAGTCTCGATGCGGAAGCGGACATGGGGGTGGAAGCAGACTGAGACACAGATGGACGCGCGGGATTCTTCTACGTCATAATCATAAATAACCAGCATAACCAGCATAACCAGCTATCCATGCTCACCAGCGCCTGCGTCGCCCTTCAATATTCAATCTTCAGTTTTCAATCGCCCAGCTCACAACCAGCGGCCCCATATCCCGCAACTTAAATCCGCCCACACCAGCAGTCGACGCCGGCGAGACACAAAGTATTAGATGTGTGGCTGCATCGCCCTCCGCTTTCGTTTTAGGCACGAAAGGAGACGGAGACGGAGAGCGGAGCGAAGACTCCGACGAGGGATGGGCGAAGTGGCGGCGGGATGGAGGAGAGGGAGAGGAGGATATTGAATGAGGATCGCGGAGCCGCGGGGTCACTTGGGCCCGAGGTCAAGCTTGATCATCAACATCCACATCGACGTCCTTCCGCATCGCACGCCCCCGCCTTGACCCCGCCCCCGCTCCATCTGCATCCTTACCCGCCACCCTT